>JARBWK010000002.1:136588380-136627731 GCA_030556195.1 Anolis apletophallus | reverse complement strand
AGAAGAGGCAAAGAGCCCCAGTCTGCCTTGACCTGCTTTGACACTGAACACTGGGAAATCCCCAGGATGATGCAAATCCTCAGGGAAAGTGCTGGATCAGAACGGAAGTGATGTAACCTCCTCTGGACATTGGACAATGAATGGGAATATGCTGACTCAGAGGGGGATGAGGTCATATCCCTTGGACAGTGAGTCAGCAGGACATGATGCAACCTTCCCAGGATGTTGCAAGGGAAGGAAGGAGGGGGTCGGAGTATATAAGGTGTGTTTGGGTGAAGGGTCACTGCTTTGGCTTTATAGGTGTTATACCTGCAATAAATCTGGTTGGATCGAGCCCTGCCTGAGCGTGATCTTTACGGAGAATTGAAGCGTTCTCACAACTTGCTTCAGTATTTTCCTTGACACTGCTTGTGGTATGAGGACGGGTCAATAAGTCAGTGACTTTTTGAATGAAACACAGGTTATTGGATAAAAAATCATTTTATTTTTCAACCTAGTCTCAATTGAGCTCTATACACTTTGTCCAACGTTTCTTCATTTTTTTCCCTTTCAAAAAATAAGATTTGTCGAGGTCATCAAAATAGGTATTTGTTTGTGTGATGATTTCATTGTTGGTGTCAAATCTCTTTCCGCGAGCCATTTCTTCAGGTTTGGAAACAAGAAATAGTCACTCGGGGCTAAATCCGGAGAATACGGTGGATGAGGGAGCAATTCGTATTCCAATTCATGGATTGTTGCCATGGCAACTGCACATGTATGCACCCTTGCATTGTCCTGGTGCAAAAGAACTTTTTTCTTGGCCAAATGCGCTCCCCCTCGCCCAATCCTCATTAAATTGATCCAATAAATTGGCATAATATTCACCATTGATTTTTTTACCCTTTTGAAGGTAGTCAATGTGGATTATACCGCGTGCATCCCAAAAAGTGGTCGCCATGACTTTATTGACTGACAAAACCACCTTGGCCTTCTTTGGCGCCGATTCACCCTGAGAAATCCACTGTTGTGATTGCTGTTTGGTCTCTCGTGTGTTGTGGTGGATCCACATTTCGTCCACAGTTACGAAACAATGCAAAAATTCATCCATATTGCAGTTGAACAATACCAAACACTCCTGCAAAATTGTCACATGATTGCTTTTGTCGTCGATTGTGAGCAAATGCGGCACCCATCTTGCGAAAAGCTTTCTCATACCCAAGTGATCATTTAAAATTGAAGCCACTGAGCCATGTGAGATGACTATGGCTTCCACAATAACTCACACTTTCAATCTCCGATCAGCCAACACCATATCGTGATTTTTTTCAATTGTTTCGTGTGTAGAGACCTCACCATATTTGACGGAACTCTTTAATGAAGTGTTGTTCAATCAGGTTATCCCACAGTCTTGGAAGATATCAGAGATTGTGACAATTCCAAAGGCTGGTTGAGATGAGACCTGCCCGGAGTCCTATCGCCCCATAAGTTTAGCGAACCAAGATGATAAAATACTTGCAAAGGTATTGGCAAATAGATTGGAGAAAATACTACCTAAAATTATTGGGGAGGATCAATATGGTTTTGTTAAAAAAAGACGGATAAGTGAACCAATTAGGAATGTAATGAATGTGCTACACCATGCTACTGCAGCCAGGAGGAAGCTAGGAATATTAAAATTGGATGTGTATAAGGCATTTGACAAGGTGAACCATGTTTATCTGTATGAGGTGTGCAAAGAACTAAATTTGGGAAATAGCTTTTGTGAGGTGATTAGGAGTTTATATATAGGGAGTCAGGCGTATATAAGAGTTAATGGAAATAGGACGGAAAAGATCAGGATATTGAATGGAACTAAACAAGGTTGCCCATTATCTCCAATGTTATTTGTAATGGCAGTAGAAACATTAGCGAATAAGATACGACAAGACACAACGTGGGAAGGATACAAGATAGGGGGATAGAGATGAAACTAAATTTGTTTGCGGATGATGCAATTATATTAACCCAGACCCTTGGAGATGGTTAAAGCAATGAAGGGAACTTTGAGAGAGTTTGAGAGGCAGTCAGGGCTTAGGGTGAATATGGAAAAGTCGGAGATAATGTTTATAAATACAGGCCCAATGGAACAGATTGAGGTGAGGAAAGCAACAGGGTTAAAAGTAGGAATAAAGAGAATGAAATATCTGGGAGTGTGGATTTATAAGAATGTGGAGAGAATAATAGACGCAAACTATGGACAGGTCTGGAAAAAAGTCCTGAAACAAATTAAAAGTTGGAAACACAAATGTCTGAGGAGAATGGCAAAAATAAGAGCGGTCAAAATGATGATATTGCCTAAATTCTTGTATTTAGCCCAGGCTTTGCCAGGAGTTCTTTCAGGAGTTAAGATAAAAGAATGGGACAGAAAAGTGAACCATTGGGTGGAAGGAGATAAGAAACCACGGATAAGGAAGAAATGGTTGATAGCGAGTGAGAAGGAAGTAGGATGGGGAATCCCAAGCTTAGAGCTATATAGAGACACGTTTCAGATAGAAAGGCTGATAGAGTTACAGGTGGAAGATAAAAATGGGTGAAACTGGAGAAAGAAGTGAATGCAATTGGACTGGAGGAACGGATATTTAGGAGATGGGGAAAAGGTGAGGTGGATAAACTGATAGGACCTATGAGAGCCACTTTGGAGGTGTGGAGAATGTGGCAGGGAGGATGGCACCAGGAGTCTCGAAGGTAGCCTCGCTACAGGTAATGAACCCTAAAAAGGAGGAAAATCTAAGCAGAGTAATAAGGGAATTGAGAGGGAAGGGGGTCACAAGACTGGAGCAATTAGTGGATGAAGGGGGCAGAATTAGGAGAGACAGATTAGAGAACTGGTTGGGACAAAGGTGGTGGCTGCAAATCTGGGCAGTATGTGATTTTTTTATGCAGAGGGAGGTTAGAGAGGCAATGCAAAGAGAGGACACTGCTTTTGAGAAGTTGGTCAGGGAAAGGAAGGAAGGGAAAAGGGCTCAGGTGGGAAAGATATATAAGCTGTTAGTAGTGTCAGGGGAAAGCCTTGTACAAGAATTAACCAAATTGTGGGAGAGGGAAGTACAAGTATCAGAATTAGAGATGGAAAGGACAATGGGAAATATTGCATAAATGAAAAATACAAGAGTGAGGGAAATGAGAAGGAAACTCCTGCATAAGTGGTATCGGACTCCGGCCCAATTGGCACACTTCTTTCAAAATGTGAGTAGCTGATGTTGGCACGGGTGCCAAGTGAAAGGGGTATATATGCACCTGCTCTGGGAATGTGTAGTAGTTCAGAAATTCTGGAAAGAGGTACAAGGGGAAATTAATAAGGCACTGAATATAAACTGGGCAATTACGAAGGAGATTGCGATATTGGTGAAAAAGAGTGACTTGGGCGAATATGGAGGAATCAAGGAAGCCATGATTGAAAGCGCACAGTCTGTCATAGTTCTAGGTTGGAAGGACTCCTCCAAATGGACAATCAAGAACTGGCTGCGATACCTGGTAGAACACATTCAATTTGAAATTATGGAGATCAGGGTTAATGAGTTGGATGAGAATAAATTGCAGGAACTGTTGGGGCGATGGGACCGGGTAAGACAATATATTTTTTGGAGATCCCGAGATCAAGACACGAGTAATAAGTTGGATCTACTGTTTAATTTGTAATGTAAACTGTCCAAAATGCTTGAAGGAAAAGAAGAATAGTGATGGAACCCTCAGAAGGGGTGGAGGGGTGTGGATGCTTGTGAGGGTGGAAGGGGCACTTTCACAGTGCACTTGTTTGTTATGGTTGTTGTATGGATGTTGTTGTTTATTCTGTATGGAAAAAAACCAATAAAAATTATTTTTTAAAAAAAGAGACCTCAACTGAGCATCCAGAATGTTCGGCATCTTCCGTGCTTGTACGGCCACAATGAAATTCAGTAAACCCCTTTTTTACCATTGAAATTGATGGTGCAGAGTCCCCATAGTATTTATCAAGCTTAGACTTGGTTTGAGTGATGGTTATTTTCTGCAAAAAATAATGCTTAATGAGCACATGAAATTCACTTTTTTTCTATTTTCTTCTCAAATCATGGGGTAGTCTGCTATCAATGGCTGTCAAACACAAACTAAATGATGCAGCTTGTTCAAATTTTGGCAGGAGTCAACTGGCAGATACCTGTTGACAGGAGCAGTGTTGCCCTTTTAGTTAAGAGGTGGGAAATGCAAAAAGTCACGGACTTATTGACCCACCCTCGTATTTTACACTAAATATAGTTATTGTATCTTTTAAAGAGACATTTGTTCTTGTATAGACTCATGTACTGTATAAGTCGAGGTCAGATTTTGAGGCCAAAATTGTGGATTTTGAAAGAACTTGTGGATAAGTCAAATATTCAGCAGAAAGAGTCAGAAAGTGTCAGCACTGTTTTAGGGTGTGGGAGCTGCTCCTGGCCACCACCATTTTCCCACCCATGCACTCCAAAAGGACTTTTGTAACTGTACTCAGAGAAGGGGATTGTTTCTTTTTAAATATAAAAGTTAAGGTATTATCAAAAAGCAACCATTCCCTTCTCTGAATATTACAGTGGTGAAAAACAGGGGCTTGGTCCATACTTGGAGAATCTAAAACAAGCCTCTCTACTCTCTACTCTCTTGGATCTCCTTTGAGAGGAAGCACCAAAGACCCAGCAATACTCCCATTTTTCCATCATGGCATTCAAAAAGGTCAGCAACAGCACCATGGAGGAGAGAGTAGATGTGCTGGTGCTTCTTTTAGTTCCCTTACGGAATAACTAAGATTTTATTTTTCACAGCTTTATTCAGAAAAGGACATTGTTCTTTTTTCTGATAAGCATACAGCACTTACATAGATCTTTGGCTAAGTCAGCCCAGGGTTTTTATAGTCATTTTTATTAAATTTCTAGATGTATACAGTATACTATAGTATTCTTAGAAGTGCCTCTAGAATATTTTTAAGCCAATTTCAATTGTCTTTCACGTGGGGAGAACAAACTTTTCAGTTTCTAGTGAGCTTCTTCAAGGAAGGTTACAGGTCTCCATAGGGACTGCCTGTGATCTTTAGAAAGTGCATTTCCCTCTAGCAAGTCATAAACACTCAAGAGAATTGGTAAATGTCATTCAACCTATTACTGAACATTTTGATGTTGCACTTCTCATTTTATTTACATTATGGTGCAATCTCCTTTTATGTATATTAAAAGCTTTCTGAAATGGAAGGAGATTGAGACAGCTGCAAGGAATACATGCCATTTTATTCGGTTTAAATAAAACAATGTCTTACATAAAATCTATATAAAATTTACTATTTCTGATTCTACATGATAGATCACAACAAAACAGTCATTTAAAAACTGCTTTCATGGAAGGCCTTGACGTATCCTTTGTATTCATTTTCCCAAGACTGTTTTCATTGCTGAAGTTTCAACAACACTATTATACAAAAATATTTAGATTCAGTATTTATCAGACTAAATAGCATCTTTACCCCCTTTGATTAGCACCCTTCCCCTATAATTAGGGAACACAGTTTTCTAGTAATCTACAATTTACACCAGTCAGTATAAAACATAAGTTAATTTACATATCAATTTAAAAACCAAAATATCTACTATCAAGAGAGAGCTTGGCTTTTAAACCAAGAGGATCTTAAAAGATTTGAACCATGTACATTAATCATTTTCTTTCAAGGAAGTTAAAGAACATAGCATTGTATTTTTAAAAGGTTGTGATCCAACTAAGGACTTCATCACAAAGGCCCATACATTCGCCACACATTGTGGTGAATTAATGGGCTCCCAGTGGGGGATGTGGAGAACCCATGGTTCTATGCTCCACATCACATGACTTATGTTCGCCCCCATCTCAGCAATGGAGGGGAAGAGTCCCGCCAAACTTCCCTCCATTACTGGTAAGGCAACACGGGAAGGCTCCCATATTGCTGTAGTAGTGGCATACACCTCTTGTTCTCCTCTTTCTGGATGGAGGATAGCCAGAAGTACACTTGAATCATGTAATGGGCTTCATCCTGAAAGGAGAGAACAAGCAACATATGACAGGCCAAGTATCCTGTCTCTGGAGGTGGTAAGACTGGTTTCCAGTACACTACTTGACTCTTTTTTAGGACATGTATTGGAAAGGGATAGCTGAAAAGCCCCCCAGTACAAGCAAAAGGAACTCTGTGCTTTTCTGGATTCAAGAAAAAAAAGAGAAGGCGGGGAACATCTTGAGGACATTGCAGGTTCACTTATTTATTCATAATCACAAAATTAAAGTGGAATCAAAGTGGACATGCTCAATATGGTGTCAGTGATCCAACTTCCAATCACACGAATCCCAAAATAAAGTAATGATCAATGGGTAATCCAATAGCAGGTATTATCCGGGATAGATTACAATGAAATTAAGAAAGCCAAATTGAATAAGCTTAAACGCGATGAACATGACTTCGCAAATAATCACATCTATAAATGGCAAATCCGCACCTACCCCAGACCTTATCAGCGTAATGTTCAATTCCAAGGTGACTCCATACCCTCGGGCAGTAGCACGGACGAAGCTGGAGCACTATCGGATGGATCCACAGCATCTACTTCGGGTGCAAGGTACAACTTCAGGAACCCCCGACATACTGGACCCCCTCGACCGAAAAGAAATTTTCGGAAGGCCAAGGACAAACAACCAGCAACTTGATTATTAATTTATCTGATTTCCCTCTCACCTCCCGGGATGTACAAATTTTGGATAAAGGTATTTCGTTTGTCTATACACCTCACTGCTCTAAACTGAATATATGCCAGGACCTGGCTACTTTATTCCGCACCATGCGGCTCAAGGAACACTTTATCAACCATCCCATGGAGAGATCCGGAGATGTTCCCCCCAGATTGAAGGGTAAGAGCTCTTTTGTACCCCCGGTCATTTTGGATTATTTTAAGATTTTTGAGAATACTGTATTAAATGAAGTTGAGAAAATTAATCATTCCGAAGATCGCTTTAGAGCCAACCTTTCTGGGAGGGATATTCAAAGAATCAGAAAGATAGGAAATCACCCGGACATTGTAGTCCGTCCCGCCGACAAAGGAGGGGCCCTGGTCCTTTTAAATCGACGGGATTACATGATGGAAGCTCACAAACAACTTGCCAACCTGACCTTCTATCAAAAGATTCCCCAAGACCTTACAGCTAATTTTCTCAATGTCATTCTACACACGGTACAATCAGGAATAGAGCAGGGTTTCATTTCATCCCAACTGGGCAGTTCTTTAATCAATTGCCATCCTTCTATTGCCAATTTCTACCTGTTACCAAAGACTCACAAAAACATAACCCCGTTCCCCGGGAGACCTATTGTGGGGGCCACCAACACATTATTACAACCTCTGGCTGTATATCTGGACACTTTTTTACAACCTGTAGCAACCCAGTTCCCTTTCGTGCCTGGGGGGCAGGGGGCAGCCCCAGGGGTCCCACTTGCATTAGGGCCAATTGCAGCTGATGAGGACATGGAGGAAGGGGATGATGAGGCAGCTGGGCCTTCCTCTCATACAGAAAGCTTAGCATGGGATGATGGCTGGCCGGATGGCTATGATAGCTGGGAAACTCAGGCTGACTCTGAAAGTGCTGATTCAGATAATCTGTATGAGAAACCAGGTGGTTTCGGGTCGCAGGAAAGGGTCAGGGAGATAGCGGAGGATGAGCCCATGGAAGCTGAAATGGAGTCTGGCTCTCATGAAGATAGCGACCCAGGTGCTGGGAGGCAAGGATGGTGCTTTGATAGGAGACAGAGCATTGAGTCCAGCAGGAGGGAATGGCACCGAAGCCTAGAGCGCCAGAGGAGTGCTAGATCCCGTAGCACAGATTGGCGCCGAAGCCTAGAGCGTCAGGGGTCTCACCAAGGGAATTAAGTATAGGATCCGTGGGAACGGATCCTCAGTAGCTCGGCCACTTCGGATCTGAAGGGAGTGAAGCGAGCGAAGATCCACGGAGCCAGGTTGTCGGCTCGTGCCTTGCCAAGAAGTTTCTTGGGCCTTGTAATGAACTTTGCCTTGTTCCTTTGCCACGGACCAAGTCCTTGATCCGCATTGTTTTTGCGGAGTCTTTGCCACGCTTTTGCCTTTGGATTTTACTGACGGACTCTTTACCTTTTTGATTGAACTTTTGATACTTTTATGGACAATTTACCTTTTCACCTGTTTCTTATTAATCAATAAATAGTTAGCTGATTACCGTCTCTGTGTGTGTGATTAAGGGGCTGGGCCGAGACCCTGCATCGTGACACAACCCTTTGTCATTCAATCCCCTGCCTTCATTAGAGACGCAGGTGATTTCATAACCAAGATTGACGGGATTCAACTCAAACATGCGGATGTACTTGTGACTGCGGATATTACCTCCTTGTATACTAATATTGATTTACAAGCAGCTAGAGCCATTATTTACAAGCTACTGGACTTCAGGCCCCCACCGTGAACCCCCCCATCATTCCTTATGGAGTTGGTGGACATCGTCTTTGACTATAATTATTTCAGATTTGAAACTGATTTCTACCTCCAAAAAGGTGGAATTTCCATGGGACTTAGTTTCGCGCCTTCCGTGGCAAATCTGTACATGAGTGACTTGGAACAACAATTTTTACTTCCAGATCTGGACATTACTCTACCCATTAGTCACTACTACAGATTCATAGATGACGTCTTTTTCCTCATGGCCGAGGGGGGAGACCTGGAAAAACTTAATGAGTACTTCAACTCGTGGGCTGAACGCATTAAATTCACCTTTGAATCAGACCCTCAAAGTATTACTTTTTTAGATCTCACTGTATACATACATAATGATACCTTACATGTTAGAAACTATACTAAACCCACCAGTAGAAACTCTTACCTGCACTACCAATCTCATCATACCCCCTCCCTTAAGAACAGCCTTCCGTTTTCCCAGATGATTAGACTAAAGCGTAATTCTTCTTTAAATTCCCCCCCCGCGTCCACTGAGGGCTAAGTTGCGACACATTAGGAGTTTGAAGCCTTTGCAGCCTCCCTGATACACCAATTAAGAGATCGAGGGTACCCACAGTCGGTTCTCCAATCTGCTCTTGCTAAAGCTAGACGCATACCTAGACATGACCTCTTCACACCGCGCCCGAAACTACCCCCCGATCGTATCATCTGGCCCCTCACATATTCTCCCCCCTCCAACCACATTCAAAAGATTGTACGCAAACATTGGCCTATTGTCAATAAGATTCCAGGCCTGGAGAAGATGCCCATGGTCGCACACAAGAAGACTTCCGACATCAGACAATTACTCATTCATACCCGACCTCAAACAAGCACCAATACCAACATTGCAAAACATCACACTCAGGCTTGCATGCATTGCTCTATATGTAAACATATCTCCAGGCAACCCAATATCACGGATCTTTCCAAAAAATGCACTTTTGAACTTCGCAGTGGGCCACCTGTAATTCTAAGAATATTATTTATTGTTTAATTTGTGATTGTTCCAAATATTATGTGGGGGAATCTGGGCGTGAATTGAGATTAAGAATCCAGGAACACCGTTCGAGATTCAGGACCGGCAACGAATCATCGGCTTTGTACAGCCATTTCAAACGACTCCACCATTTCAACAGCTGTAAAGTAGTGGTTCTTGAACGGATCGCTCCTCAACCACATCAGGACATTAAACTAATGCTCCGCAGAAGAGAATGTTTCTGGATTACGGCCCTCTGTACCAAAATGCCCTTGGGGCTCAATGACCGTTTAACCCTTAATGAGATTCTTATGTGATTACCTTGGCTAATTAAGGCTTTTACACCTGATGCTTCTTTTTACATTTAAACCAGCTTTTGCCCAGGCCTCGCGGTCCGGGTGTTTGGACACACCAGTGGCTGCGTCCACTATGATTGAGAATTTATGATTTATGACTAAATATTGGTATGTATTTGTTTTCACGAGCCTGGTGTCCTTTGGGAATAGTTCTCCATTATGGAACGTATACTATTGTTATGGTTATTATGTATGCTTATGGATATATGTATGTATTTACCTTACTAGACTTACCGGACCAGTGGAATTGCTCTCGATATGTGGATATTAATACTTACCGGGTCCAGATGAAGCCTCTACAGGCGAAACGGCAAGGCCTTATTGTGACCGTCGACCCGCTCCCTTCCTTTCTATCCTGGATTATACCTGCTTTTGGATTACCCATTGATCATTACTTTATTTTGGGATTCATGTGATTGGAAGTTGGGTCACTGACACCGTATTGAGCATGTCCACTTTGATTCCACTTTAATTTTGTGATTATGAATAAATACGTGAACCTGCAACATCCTCAAGACGTTCCCTGCTTTCTCATTTTACTTTCGAAGAGAACATCCCACCCCTGTTTGGATTTACCTTTTCTGGATCCAACCCAATCTTAACAATAAGATCTAGATATTTATTTATTTGCTTCATTTATATTCCACTTTTCTCACCCCGAAGGGGACTCAGAGTGGATTACAGTACATATACATTGCAGACAATCCCTGCAGTTTAACATATAACTATATTGACGAACTTAGACGAACAAAGACGAACAAAGAGGCAATTTTCTGGTAAACTTCTGACAAACTTCTGGCCACCAGAGGGAGCTAACACAATCCTAATCTCTCTCAGCATTTTCCAGCTTCCCTTGTTGTTCTTCCGCATTCCTTTCAGCGATTCTTGGAGTTCTTTAATGGGGTCATAAATCAGTCAAAATTCACCTCCCCACTTGATGTGGTACCTTTATCTCCTACTTGACAAATGAACTGTCTTTCAGGCTGCAAAGGTCGACAGCAGGCTACACTTAAGGTCGGGCACCCACCCCGACCCGGGCAGGCCTCAAACTCATGACCTACAGGTCAGAGAGATCTTATGCAGCTGACACTTAGCCAGCTGTGCCACTTCCCAGTGCTAGATATGTGTTAGACTTAATTATGAAAGAGGGCAATATGCAAAACCTTTAGATGCAAGAATGAGTGATCAATTGCTGATCAGAAATAGTCTCACAGCTTTGAGTGCTTAACCTTTGAAAACCTGAGCTGGAATTCCTATGCAGTAAACCATGTTAATGCTTGGTATAAAGAGATGACTTAAGCAGGGTGGATCTTTCTTATTTTTTGATCCCACCGCTGTATAACAATTATAAAAGGACAAGGCTTATAAGGGTATTTAAAACCCAGAATCATAAGTGTGATAAAGCTGGAATAATGTTTTGGCCAGAAAACCTCTTGAAAGACCACTGGCCACCACCAAACTTATAAACAATATTAAGCCTTTGGCTTACTTGAGGTATCTTAGGCAAGAATGTGCTGGATTCGCACTCAGGCTTGTATACTGAGGCAACACTGAAGATATTACTTCTTTAAGATGTACGCTGCACCATTAGACTTTTTGTTGTCGAACAACCAGACAATCCCACAGACCGGTTGTCGAACAACCGGACAAGTCCCGCAGACCGACTGCGGGACAGAGGCCGCGAGGGTTCGGTTAACCTGGCGAGCCCGGAGCGGCTAGGTCCTCGTAGCCTACCCGCCTCCCATAGATCCAATTATGCTCACCAATACTGCAAGGTAGATGCCACAAAATTGTTTATTCTGCTCAGCTGAGAGGATGCGAACCGCAATACCCTGATTCCCGCAAAGAACGCATGCATATACATTCAAAACATTGGTTTTTAAAGGTTACAGAACTGTCAAAACAATTGAATTTCCCACCCACTTCCTCCTGGCCGGCTCTGCTGGTGATTGGTTGGAACGTTGAGGCCAGCTGATGGGCGGGAGGCTGGTCAGTTCCAGGGAGCCTATCAGCGCTCGCTCCCATTTGCCGGCTTCGGCCAATCAGAGGTCTGTGGCCATATATGGAGTTCCAGGAAGGAAGGCTTAGGTGAAGCTGTCATCAGGGAAGGATTATGAAAGAGGACAAAGAGGCCTTTGGCCAGGTGATAGCCCAAGGCAACAGAATCCGGATTTTGCTATTGTTTTTGATGATGCGATTACTGAGTCTATGTGCTTCCCCTCATATGTGAATGAGGAAGAAGGAGAAGAAAAGGAAGAGATCCAACGAAGATAATTCATTTGGATCCTGGGTGGCAAAAAGTTCTATTGTGAAGCACACCTGGGTTCCGAGGCCAGATGTGTCATTTGTTATGCAATTCAATCATCTTTTGTCCAATTTCCAAAGGCAAGTTAAGCTTGACGACTCAGACCGGCGAAACTGCCTCCGGATCCGGTCAGACGTGGAGTTGAAACAAGAGTTCAATTTCCATAACAAGATTCTGACCGGGCAACGCATGCAATATGAAATGGTGGTCAATAAAGAGGTGTGGAAAGGGCTTGGCAACATTTCCTCTCAGCAATAAAGTAAACATCCTCAAGGCAGTCTTTCTTAACTAAGGGCAAGAAGGGGAAGGGAAGGGTTACAAGGAGTCAAAGGGAAAACTTATGAAGCCACACTGTATGTACAGGGATACAGGGGTACAGAAATGAGTCTATGATCCGTGTCCTTGGGCGAACTACATATCCCAGCCTGCAAAGGCTTGGGCTGCAGGTTCAAAACCTCTCAAAAGCCCATAGATGTACTTTTTGGCTCTCTGGCTGCTTCCAGCCAGGAAGGGATCTTGAGTTCGCTTCAGGGTCCTTGATGAAACTATCTTTCCCAGAGCAGGGAGGGTCCATGATGAATAGCGAGGCTTCTTGGCTCAATCAGCCAGGGGAGAAGCGTCAGGAGCAGTCCAGGAGAAGAAAAACAATCAGAAAAAGGCAAATAGAGGCACAGTACTTGGGAGAACTAGATCTTCTTTTGGCATCAATCTCTGCCCATCACCCACCCCCCTGAAGAGATCTCTTTGGGCCAAACTGCCCCAAAAGCTGTCGTTTTTGAGCTGGGATATGCTTCCCCCAGGCCGGAGAAAGGATAGGGAGAGAGGAAGAGAGAAGAGGAAACGATGGGAGAAATGGCTGAGTGTTTATTTATTGTTTTGTAACGTGTGGCCAAAATGTCTTCCATACTATGTGCTGTATGAAGTGTTGTAAATGTGGAGATGGGAGGTAATGGTGGCTGGGTTTCCTGGGAGGGACAAGGTTGATGTAGTGGTGTATGGGACCAGGTGAGGCAGAAAAGGAAAAAAGGCTTGGTACTGGTGCAACTTGGGCCATGGGCCAAGAGGAATACTGGGGACTCTCTGCGGTTAGATCTCCTGGATTTGGGGCTTCCTGGCTCGACTACATTTTGATTACTGCAGGAAACTGCTTTAAAACTTCTCTGACAGAGGCACACCTGAGGCAGATGTGTTGAACAATAAAACAATGATGTTTATTTAAGAAAACTCGAACAAAATAAGCATTAAGCTTAGTGATTCAGAAATATTGGCATAAAAGCATATGGTTCCTTTAAACAGTTCGAATATTAGTTGCAAATAACACTCCTTTTTCCCTCCAGGAATTACTGACAGGATTTCCTCTCTGCCTAGCAATCCTAAACTCCACTACAGATAGTCCTTCCCTGGATCTATCTCTCCATTCCTCCACCAACTATTTTCCCTAATAGCTATAAAATCTTCTCACTAGCTTTCTCTGATAGCTAACTGACCAATTTCAGGCTTCCTTCTCTATTTTATTCTCCACTCCAGACTCCTAACTCCTTCTTTTCTAACACACCGACTCCAACCAACTGACAGGGTTTTTAAATGCCCCCTTCAAGTCAATTTTCTTTTCTTTTCCTAAGTTAGGCTCCACCCTCTTTCTCCCAGCCAATCCTAACACCCCTCATTTCCCCCCAAGCTTACTCTTAAGCATACCCCCTTCAGGAAATGAGATGTATGCCCCCAGGCACCCTTCTAAAATGGCTGCCGAACTTCCTGGGCTTACTGTTCCAGGCTTTACCAAGCCTAACAGGTAGGGAATTCATCACACTTGGCTTTTGGAATCACAATGTTTCTGACAGATAAAAACATAAAGACATAGCTAAAGAGGTTAGATCTGCCTCCTCCCTCCTGACTTTTTGCAAGATACTTACGACTTGGCTGTGGGAGCAAGTGTTCACAGAATAGACAGTTTTTATTGCCATAGACGAGATTTTATGGATCACATTTTTTTGACTGATTTGGAAGACGTTTTAAACCTTGCAACTGTTTTTAAATGTATATATCTTATCATTTTATGTACTTGTGTATTTTATTGGTGTTTTAATATTGTTGGAAGCCGCCCTGAGTCCATCTTTGGAGGTCAAGTATAGAACGGGATTCAAATGTTCTAAATAAATAAATAAATTGACCCTGTATGGAGAGGAGGCTACCTCTCTTCTAACAAAGGCTCATATTTTAATAGCTATATGTCTGGCCAGCACTTCATGATCCTTTCTGATTGAGAATTACTGGATTTTTTGAATTTGAATCAAATGGGGAGGAATTTGCACTGCATGGAACGTTCCAGACCTAAAGAACTGACGTACAACAGCCAGGCTTAAAAGCTAGCTGATGTTTTCTTGCTATTAGCTATACATTAAGAAATATGTTAAATAAATAGTTGAATAAATAACATGGAATAGCATTTTTAGGATCAGGATGTCTGTACATGGCTGTTTGTTACTGTTTCTTCTTCTTCTTCTTCCATAAAAGCAAGAATTGAACTTTTTGCATGTTTTACAGCACAGAAAAATCAGACCAAAGACCATGTTCTGGTTTTCTAGATATTGTTGCATCCCAGACAGGAAATGACCCTCTAAACACACTCACACAACTCCAAAGTCTTGATAGACAGTTATTTTATTATAGAAAAATAAAGTTCCAGTAAATGCAATAAAAATAAAGAGACAAAAGATATACACACATGCAGTCAAAATAATTCAGGTGAAGAAAACTCCAAAAGCAACAGTCCAAAACTTAGGATCCAAAACTTAGGTTCCAAGGTAACAAAGTAGATAAAACAGAAGCAGACCCAATATAAAACCAGGATTACCAAAGGACAAGGCTAGGCATGAAAGACAAGGCAATGCATGGAGACAAGGCAATAATCCAAAGCTGACTTTTCAAGAACAAAATCCCATGAGCAGAGTAAAGTCCCAAGGTACATGAGCATGAGGTTGCAAAGTTGCCTTGAACTGAAAACATGAGACAAAAGCTGGAATATATATCAAAACTACATCTCTTTCACTTTCCCAAGATCTTCTCTCTTAACTGGATTCTTGGTCTGCGGCGGCCTTGAAAGCATTCGTTAGCAGACCCAGGCACCTTATCAGCCACAGCCCTGATTCTGGCAGAACGGTTCCCAAGATAACTCAACTCATTCCCCAGAATCTACATTGCCCAAACTGCCTGTATTTTTCTAAGACAAATCAACACTGCAATTTCTAACATCAGATCCCACAATCCCAGGCTGAGATTGAACTCCAACACTTCATTGGCCAGGCGATGAGCGATGAAACACAGGGTGAATTTGCATACCCCTAGGAAGTTGTAGCTTGAAGGTGACAGGGTTGATTTTAGCCACTACTCGATAGGGATCCACAAAATGAGTGTCCAGCTTTTTACAGGGTCTCTGGAGTGGCAAATGCTTGGTAGACAACCAAACCCAGTCGCCCACTTCGGGCCCTCTCACCTGTGCTGATCAGCAACACGTTTGTAATCCAATTTGGCTCTTTCTAACTGTGCCTTGAGGACATCCTGAACTACAGTCAGTTCTTGCAACCAGCCCTCTGCCACAGGCACATTTCCCGGTTCTATCACTGTTGGGTAAAAACGAGGGTGGTAACCATAATTTGCAAAGAACGGGGCTTCCTTGGGGGACCCATGTGTGGAATTGTTGTGAGAAAATTCTGCCAGAGAGCAGATAAGACCAATTGTCCTTTTGATAGTTTACATAGCAGCTTGGGTATTGTTCCAAGGTAGCATTGGTTTTCTCTGTCTGCCCATCCGTCTGTGGATGATGAGAAGAAGACATTCGGGCCTCAATGCCCAATAGACATTGTACCGCTCACCAAAATTGCCAGGTGAATTGACTTCCTCAATCAGTGATGATACTCTCAGGCACCCCGTGTAGACAAAAGACATAATGTAGGAACAGGTCCGCCATTTTCTTGGCAAAATTGGCTGAGAGGTCAACAGGTGTTTCAGTCTTTGGAAACCGGCCTCCTCCGCCTCTGTCCACCGGAACGGTGTCTTGCCTCTCAAACACTGTGTGATGGGGTCGGCCCACTTAGCAAAATCTGGGATGAACTTCCGATAGTAGTTGGCAAAACCCACGAATCTTTGAATGTCCTTCTTGCCGGTGGGCACCTTCCACTGCACCATGGCATCCACCTTGATGGGGTCCATGGCGAGGCCCTGAGGCAAAATATGGTAACCCAAAAAATCCACTTCAGACAGATCCAAAGTACATTTTTCCAACTTGGCATAGAGTCCATGATCCCGTAGGCATTGTAACACTCCCCTCACATGTTGGTTATGTACTTGTTGGTTCGGAGAGAAATCAGAAAGTCATCTAAATAAATCACCAGAAATTGATCCAAAAAGTCATGAAAAATGTCATTCACAAACTGCTGAAACATTGCAGGGGCATTACACAAACCAAAACTCATTATGAGGTATTCGTAGGATCCCCATTTGGTTTGGAAGGCGGTCTTACACTCATCCCCTTCTCAAATCCGAGTTGTAGTCTCCCTGAAGGCCCAGCTTGGTATAAACCTGCACACTGCATAACCTCTCCAATAGTTCCGGGATGAGCGGGAGGGGGTAGCGGTTCCAAATGGTGATGTTGTTCAACGCCCGATAGTCATTACACAACCGCAACTCACCCGACCTTTTCTTGACAAAGAGGTCCAGAGCGCCCGCTGACAACCACGAAGGTCGGATGAGTCCCTTTCGCAATTTGGTATCCAAAAACTCCCTGAGAGCAGCCTGCTCTGGTTCCGAGAGGGAGTATAACTGTCCACGAGGGATCAGAGCACCCGGCACTAAGTCGATAGCACAGTCATAGGGCTGAAGCAGTGACAGCTTTTCGGCCTCTTTTTCACTGAAAACATCCCAGAAGACCGAACTCCAATAGGTATGAAGATAAAACTCCTCATTGGAAAGTAGATATAGTCTCAAGAGTGCTGTATTACATAGAATTACACAGTTGGGAGGCACTTTAGAAGTTACTTTACATTGCCCTATCTCCCAGTGTTTAATTTTTTTAAAAAAAAAAATCTTTGAATTTGGCCCTGCCCATGGTGATTGTCTTTAGTGTCTTAATGTTTTGATTTCATATTGTTGTGTATTTTCATTTACATTGGTTTTGTATTTTAAGTTTTTTTGTTTTTTTATTTTCTGTTGTGCTCTTGTGTTATATTGTGCCTACTGTATCGATGGGCTTGGCCTCATGTAAGCTGCCCCTAGTCCCCTATGAAGTAAAAAAAAATTAAAACACATTAAAGTAGTATTTCACAATTCCTAAGAGCAGTCAAAAAACAATCTATTTCCAGTTTTGAAACAGTAAAAACAGAAGTTTCAAACACTGAATGTCACATGGAATAGTCTAACTTCCTTGGGTTGAGGAGCTGTTGCAGAGAAAGCCATAGGTGTACCCAGCAACTTAATTTTATGATGGGCCTCCTCTGAAGATCTCCAATTCCTGTTGAATTCCTTTCTCATCAAAGCCGGTCCACTTGTGATTTTAATTGTATATACCAAGATAAGAACAAGAGCATCTCATTCTGGCTTGTATTGTTGCACCCCATCTGTGCCCACTTGCATTTTTTTGATCTACTGTATCATTATGCCATATTACTAGTCCATTTTATATCATAAGTATCATTGTGTAGTTATGATATAAAATGGACTAGTAATATGGCATAATGATACAGTATGGCGGACTAATCATGTCAATTTTGTATTCAACAATAAATGTTAAAAATAATCATCTTGAGCTATTATGATTATATGTTTTAATTTTTAGACTAAATTAGCTGGAATTCCTGAAATGAATATTAAAAATGCTTAAGATCATTTTCTTCATCTGCCCTTTTGAAACACTTTCCATCTTCCTGCCAAAGGCCTTCTTGAAGATTTGACTAATTATGTTAATCAGATCTGACATAATCTTCATCATGTTCTTGGAGTTCCTTTGAACCCACACAGGACACATCAAACATGTTACAGAAATTGATTTTAAGCAGGAGTTGACTATGAAGTACAGTTTTGTCTGCCTCCCAATTTATTGCAGATTATGTGTATTTTGGCCAAAGGAAGGAGAAGACAGAAACTTTCCTGCTATGAACTCAATATTATCCAGTTGATTGAGGATTAGAACTTAACTTCAGGTATTGCAGAGGAACTGGTATTCCAGAATTCCTTGAAATTGTAGTGCAAAAGCATGCTGGTGCTAACTAAACAACCAAAATGTCCTTTGTGTTTTACTGTGCTTCCTAACTAAATTATACTTTCATTTAACTATTCAAATCCTTAAAAAACTGAAGATTTGATTTACCTGTGATCCCTCATTTTAGATGCCTCAAATAAAAAGTTGTTCACAAGAATTACTTGTTTCTAACAGTAGCATAAAGGTGGATGAAAGAAAGAGGGATGGGTGGGACATGTTTAATTTAATTTAATTTAATTTATTTATTTACGTCATTTATATTCCACCCTTCTCACCCCACAGGGGATTCAGGGCGGATCACAATGCACATATACAGGCAAACATTTAATGCCATTGACATACAACATATATAGACAGACATAGAGGCAATTTAACATTTAACAAAGTGGTACATAAATTTCCTATTTGACAGATGCAACTGTCTTTTGGGTTGCAAAGGTCGACAATGAGCTACACAAATTGGTCGTGAGCTCGCCCTGACCTGGGCAGGCCTCGAACTCATGACCTTCTGGTCAGTAGAGATCTTATGCAGTTGACACCCAGCCAGCTGCGCCACATTCCCGGTAATTTAATTGTATCCTGATTTATCCCCAAAATTGGAAGTCAAGATTATTTTTAAAAACTAATAATAAGAATACATTATAATACATTATTTTACCTCATTATAAAATATTATAGCTACCTTGCTACATTAAAATCTTAGAGGTCTACAAAGTCCATTTAAACCTGACTAATTATTAATGGCTTCCTAAAATTAAAATCCACAAACTTGGAGCAGCCACCAATGAATCCTTCTCGTATCCTGACCAAATGTATCTCTGAGGACAGTGAGGCTGAGAGAAAGTGCCTGTCAAGTTTAGCTCTTGTATTACAAAAAACTTCAGCCACAACTACAAAGAATCTGTAAGAGTGGCTTAATGAAAAGGGTCAGTGCAAGACAGAAAGGCAGGTCCTTCATGAAAACAAATGCATCATAAGATTCAGGAGACAATGTCACAGAGCTCAGTGTTACCTAATCCAAAATAAGCACAGACAGGATTGCAGCCCTATTTAGGGATAAAGTGTTCCTGCCTCTTTTGTAGCCTTGGTAGCATTGTAAGCATCTCCTTTTTTCCTTTATGGCATTTTTGAACATGATTACAGCTTTGCAATGTGGCATTCTGCCAGGCATGAAGAGAAATGATGGATAGCTACCCATGCTGTGAGCAGTTTATTGTAGTTAAGGTCAATTCTTGAATCATCTCAGCCCATTTTTTTCTATTACGCTTGAGGGGAAAAGCCCTTTTCATATTTTCCATAGTTTGCTTAAACCTTTCAATCCATTCCCTATGGGAGGGAGGAGATGCTGCTTAGAATTACTGAAATGTTTCACTTGATAGCATCACATGAAAAGGTTGCTCTAAAATCCGGGACCTTCATCAGATTATATCATGGAGAAGCAGCTGGCTGCATAAGAGCCCTTAGTAGTAGTGAGATCTAAATAGTTGTGGTGGCTTTAATATAATGTATTTACTAGTTTCAATCAAAATGAAATGATAGGATATTACTATCCTTACCCATCAATCACAAATACCAGTATCCTATTCTCACCCAGACTAATCTGATGCTAACATGAACCTTACAGGCAAATATAAATGCAATGGTATCTTGCTCCTTGTGCTCCCCGATGGTAGATATTCAAAGATACATTAAGTCAAATACTGACTTGATGTATCATTCTCTCCATATTTCTATTGAAGCATTCATTCCTCTATAAGAGAATGTCTCTAGCTTTGCAATAAGGTTTAGATGCTTCATAAAGAGTAGAACAAAGTAGGGCATCTTTGCTGATCCCATGGACTTCATCCTGTCATTGTGACTTGGGACAGAAAGACCATGGCAAGATATGAGTGTATGGAGGATAGGACAGTATGTGATAATGTAACTGTATTGGCCGCTTTGGCTGCCCTCTAGAGAAAAAGCAATTAATTTAATTTAATTTTATAAGCAAATACAATTTTGGAACATAGGATTAATTCTAGACTTAATTCCAAATTCCTAGTTTTGTAGCATGTGAGTCAAAAGTGCATTAGGATCCTAAAGACACCAGATCCCATCTGATCTGATCTTGAAAGCTAAGTAGAGACAGCCCTGGTTAGTACTTGGAGGGGAAACTACCAGTAAATACCAGGTGCTGTAGACTGTATTTCATAGGAAGGAACTAACGGAATTTCCTCTGAGTATTCCTTTCCTAAGAAAGCCCTAGCCATAAAAATCCACTGGATCACCTTGGAGAAGCCACATTCCCCAAGCCTCAGAGGAAGGAAATGGCAACACCCCCCGCCCCACCCCCAGACAAATCTTGACCAGAAAGCCCCATGACATTAGGGCCACCATAAATTTGAAATATTCTAAAGTCACACAACAATGAGTCTAAAAGCTTTTCTGTTTGATTTTTTGTTTGTTTTAAAAAACTAAATATGGATTACACTCAGGAAAAGAAATAGTATCGAATAAATGAGGTTATAAGTGTAAGATATCGACTTCACCATGAGAGAACACCAGCCTACTAGGCATGGTTTAGAATCCTAAAATGGCGATTCGTATATCACATGGGGGATTTTTTTGATTAGTATATCAAAGACTTACAAAAATTTCCCAAAAATTTCGAAATGTAACTTAAGTACTAATGAAATTCGTTAGTAATTCGTATGCCAGAGCATGCGCATTCAGATGGTTTGGCCTACAACTCCCAGAAATCCTAACAGCTGGTAAATTGGCTGGGATTTCTGGGAGTTGTAAACCAAAACTTGAATAAACCACACTGAATTCTAGATGGGACTCTCCAAATAGGAAGGAGGGAGGGAAGGAGGAAGGGAGGGAGGGGTATTCTATTCTTGGAAGCAGCAAAGAAAAGGAGGAGGAGCCCCCCTCGCTCCTCGCTGCCTCTCTCTCACCCCGATCCTGAGGGAGCGAGGGCCCAAGTTTGCCCAGGCTGAGAGGAAAAGGAAGAGGCCTGAGGCTGTGAGGAATGGTGGGAGTTGAAGTCCAAAACACGTACCTGGAGGGCTGAAGCTGGCCCCTGCGATGGGGCATGGCAGAGCAACGGGGAAGAGAAGCATCTGAGAGAGCACAGGGAGAGAGAGGAGGAGAAGCGTGTGTGTGTGTGTGTGTGTGTGAAGCAGGCCCCTGCGATGGGGCATGGCAGCAGAGCAACGGGGAAGAGAAGGGGGAAGCCTGGAGGACTACACTTTCCAGAATGCATTGCCTAGCCTACCTAGCAGCAGCGTCACTTCCAGTTCCTCATAGAAATGCGGGAAAAAGAAGAAGCTGAATGAAGGCGGGAAGGAAATGAGGGGGAGAAGACAGGGAGAAGTGAGTAGTACAATAATTAATTAATTAATACTTAAGAATTTCTTACGATCATAACGCAAATATTGAAAAAAGTATTTGTCTTCCAACCCCCCGAAATAACGAGACAGACACATAATATGGATTTAAAATTTGGGCAACTTTATTTATTTATTTGTCACATTTCTATACCGCCCCTCTCAGCCCGAAGGCTACTCGGGACGGTTTACACAAGGCAGTCTCTGCCCTCCAATACAACACAAGCAAACAACCCAAAAATAACCATATAACAACAAATTAACAATTTAAAAACATACAATTGCAGTCTCAGCATCATGTTGAAATCACTTTCCGTCACATCGTCGTCATTCCATATATCTAATTAAACCGTTACATTTCATCCGCAAATACCTGCTCAAACAGCCAGGTCTTGACTTTCTTGCGAAATGTCAGGAGGGAGGGGGCCGATCTGATGTCTCTAGGGAGGGCGTTCCAAAGCCGAGGAGCCACCACTGAAAAGGCCCTGTCTCTCGTCCCCGCCAGTCGTGCCTATGAAGAAGGTGGGACCGACAGTAGGGCCTCTCCAGATGATCTTAAACATCTTGATGGTTCATCAGGAGAGATGCGTTCAGACAGGTAAGTTGGATCCGAACTGTTTAAGGTTTTAAAGGCTAAAGCCAGCATTTTGAATTGTTCCTGGTAGCAAACTGGCAGCCATCTTTTGTTATTACCACATCAGACATTGCCAAAGCATGCATAGACGTATCTTTTTTTTTGATGTTGGGACTAGCTCACTAATTCTAAGGGCCGCAAAGAAGGCTGTCAACACTGCTGCATGGAACAAAATTTGTTTGTGTTCATCCCCCAAACCTTGGGCCAAGTGAGCTTCAAGCCTTTTAAGATAGCAGGAGTAATCGGTTCTCTGTCATCGTGGCACGGGCCATGATGATGTGACCAACCAGCCATGATCTTAAGTAGCCGGAAGTCATTAGTGGAATTTTCGGAGGCCCTGAGCCTTGAACCTATAGGCCAATGCTGCTAATCTTGATCTGATGGAATGTGGCGCCAAGCCCCTCCTTTTGGAAAACACACAAAAGTGAGCTATATGTTCGTAAGGAAAAGGGATAGCATTAGGTAGGCTGTAAGCTCTTCTAAATTCCTTAAACTCGGTGACTGTCCTTGTGTATGACTTTATGGAGCTTGGGGAGAAAGCCGATGCCATACACATTAATGTCTCGTGTTTCCAACCTTCCAAAGATGGTCTGGCATGCAGTGTCTGGGCGTCTGCGTTGGGTGCCATTTGCCAGAAGTGCTCCATCTTTGAATGTCATCGGCATGTTTGCTGGAACAAGCTGAGATGCCACTTCGGCCGACATCGAAGGAGTGGGCCCCGGTAAAGGTGTCTCCATCACTATGGGTTGGGCCGCTGGCATGGGCACTGGATCCAGCATTGTTGTGGGCGGTGGTTGTCCTTGCTGCTGGCCAGCAGAAGTCTCCTGATGAACAACACAATTCTGGTCCATGTCAGCTTGCTTCCGGGACTCTCGGTTGGCCTCTAAAGTGGAGACTCGAGAAAGAAGACTCTTAAAAATAAGATCATAACTAGTAAGACGCATAGGCTGGGACCCCCCACCTGGAGTGGCCATACCCCCTCTCCTTTTCCAGCTGTTTGACCCTCTCCATGAGGGCATTAAAGTCTTCAACCAAAATGCCCCCTTCCTTCAAGAAAGATGGTGAGAGTGGCATTTCGGTGTGGTCTTCTTAGCCGGGCCCTGTCATTTGGGGCTGCTAACATTCTTCTTGGGAGTCATTCTGTAATGTAAAGGAAGCAGCGGTAACTAGTCAGTATCACCTACCACAGTAGGTCCACATGTAGTCTTGAGTTATACCGGCATTTTGTATGTCAAATTACAGTGGGGGTGACATATTGTTATCATTTGAGGGGAGAATATATATATATATATATGTCATCATATTTATACACATGTGACCCTATATTAATGCATATATCCTATACATATATCCTCATTGCCTTAGCTAATGGTGTGGGAGGATATAGTGATCCGTAATAGGTTAACTAAAGACAAACTATATGTATATAAATAGATATGCATATAAATATTATTTAATTATTAAATTTAGAATTTATTTATATTATTATAATTATTTTATCTTATCAAAGGTCAGCAACAAGCTATGCAAAATTGGCCGGAAGCTCACTCCGACCCGAGCTAGCTTCGAACTCCTGACCATTGGTCAGTAGTCATCTTAATGCAGCTGACACCCAACCAGCTTTGCCACAGTCCCGGTTCCTTTCTTCTTCTTCTTTTTTATATTATTATTTAAACTCTAGTTGTTTATTTAAATGTTTTAAAACATCTCTATGTCCACATATCTCATGTTTGCAAACATGTCCACACTTAAGATGTGTTGAGGGCTCATGCTGGGCCCGTTTGAGAAGCCTGAGCCTAAAGGCCGGCAACCTTATAGGTCCTTATTGGTGCAAAATGGCCACCAGCAGCACTTCAAAATGCCCGCCAGGGCCAGGCCTCACCCAAAGACAAGATGGTGAGCCACTGTCTGTGTGGCCATGTGTCCAATATGGCAGCCATCCTGGTTTTTTATTTCTTTTGTTTATTTATTTTAAATATAAATATTTCTTGAGTAGCCAAGCAAAGGGAGCCAGCGCCGTCCCCCAGCATGGCCGCTGGGTGCTCTGCTCAGTCTCCTTGAACATCAGCTCCACAAAAGCGCTCTGCACAAGGCGCAGGGGAATGAAGAAATCTCCCCCCTCAACGCAGAGGCCCGCTAGTGCACACACAGCCAAGAATTTGCACATCAGGTGGGTAAGCACTGCGGCCTGGCACCGCCATAGGGGCCCGTCATGCCCCTGCTGCCCTGGGAGGCGAGTGGGAATGGGGGCAACCACTGCCCAGCGCCACGGTCCAGACCAGATGCACACAAGAGCGCATCACACCACGGTTTTTTGGCGCAGCGGGGGCAGGCCTGCCCCCATCCCTGGTGGCCACCCAGGGATGGGGGCAACCCACCCCGTCACCAAAGCCCCTGCCCATGACTGCACCTCAAGCACGCGCTGCCACAAGAGGCAGAAGGGTGCACCAGGGCTGCGCCCGTGGGCCCAAGCGACTCGGAGAGCGATGCTGCTGCGCACGGCCCAGGGCACCTAAAGCACACTTTGGGCTGATGCACCACACCGAGAGACAAGCCCCAGGCCCCGGGGAATGGAGTAAGAGAGGGAAGACCTAACGGGAAGCCCTCTCCTCCCCTCCTAAAAGAAGCACCCCGCCGGGGAGAGGGAGAAGGGAACCCATGCCTGTGCCAGGCTGGGTGAAGGCAGCTGTTGCTGAGGGAGCGAGGGAACAAACGGGGGTGACAGGAGATGGCCATATCCTTCCCTCGCTCCCTGAGCAGGCCCCAAACTGACCTGTGTCCCATGGCCAGAGCCTCTTCTGAGCTTGAGCATCTTCATTTAGGTGCTTCTCCCTTGACACTCTCAGGCAGAATGAGGGAGATGGGGCTGGCCTACAGCAAGGCCAGCCCCACCCCCCCTTCTGGAAGGTTCAACAGAACCCACCAATCTGTCCTTCAGGGAAAGGAGACAAATTGCTCCACCCGCCAATCTTCGTTGAAGGGTAATCTTTGTGAAAGTATGACAAATAAATAAATATGAAAGGAAAAGTTTAATGAGGTTTTAGGTGATTACCTGTGCCATAACTAGGGTAAAAATATCATCAAAACATTTTTAGTAGCAGTTAGGAGGGTGGGGGGTGGAATCTGCAAATGTCCCCACTGGGGATACTGGTGTGGAAAATTTCCCAAAAGCATTACTGGCTGCATCATCAGGTTGGCAAAGGGAATTGCTAATTGATTCTTGGAAGCAATAATAACTAATTGATGTACACTGGGAAAATTACTCTTGAACTTTCTATCATTATTCCCTGAATAAAATTAGGCTTAACCCTTAAACATAGTTACAGGCACACACATATATTTATATTCACTGTTGATATTATACAGTATATGATAAACCTTTCAGTATAATTTTACTGCCAAGTTATACTAAATGTGCATTGAACTTTCTACAAATATGTATGTAATAAACAAAGAACTTTGTACTTTTTGGAAATAATGTAATCTGGCATTTACCATTTGCAGCTAAGCAACATTGAATTAAGTAATTGGGAAGCATGATTTCTCAATATATTGTAATTAAAAGATTAAGTGTATACTATTATCTTCTCTTCACATTGTATCAAAGTAATAACTCTGAGACAACCCTCCCCACTTTTGGAACTAGAAATAGATATGGTATAAATTTGCAGCAATTATTTATCTATGTAACATGATAATATTTGCTTCCTAAAATAGTCTTCTCATTTCAGGCTATTAACCTTTATTCAGCATCACTGGGGAAAAATATTCAGGTATGTGGTATGGGTTATGATCTATGCTGAGAACTCGACAGGGGGAGTGGCCAGGGGAGCTTTTGCACAGCTCAAGCTTGTGAGTCAGCTGCGCCTATATCTTGGGAAGTCGGACTTGGCCACGGTGGTCCATGCTCTGGTTACATCCCGTATAGACTACTGCAACGCTCTCTACATGGGCTTGCCTATGAAGATGCTCTCTACGTGGGGTTGCCCTCCTGACTTTTAGGAAATGGGTGAAAACGTGGCTGTGCAATGAGGCCTTCACAGAATGAAGGAGGAGATCGCAAAGCGACTAAAGTCGCTAACCACTTGATACGGGCCGAATATATAGATTAAGTTGGACTTGATTTTACTTTGGAGAAAGGCTTTTTAAATGTATTTATTGTATTGTACTTGGTAATTTTATTGTAATTTATGATGTTTTTAGATTTTAAATGTTAGCATTGAATACTTGCTGTTTGCCGGTCTGAGTCCCTCTTCGGAGGTGAGAAGGCCGGGGTATAAAAGTTTTTAATAAATAAATAAATTATATATGATTCTATTGTGTCAGGTTTTTTTATTTTCAGAACACCTATAAAATGAACTTTACATAGAGATTTGATATGCATAGACATGCATAGTAGGAATTGTTTCAAAGAGAATTGGTGTACTCTTATATGACCACTGCAGGAACTATAGCGCTATGTGGTGGATTCCAGCTAGAACTTCTCAAATTCCACTTACTAGTAAGCAGCAGCCATTGAGATAGACAGGTATTTGTTTCTCTTGTGATCAAGAAATATTCCTGACATTTCCACCCTTTGCTCTGAGTGATCTCTAGTGCAACAGACAAGAAAAGGTCCTCTGTTACATATCTCCCTTGCACCAGAGGCCACTTTTGCTTCTGTGGAAGGGATAACATCAGGCAGTCACAACTCAGGTGACAGAGAAATTGATCCCATTACTTCCAGAAGCTGCTAACGGACTTTCATAGTGCTGCCTACATAGTCTATACTAGGGGCTATGGAGGGATTGAGAATATATAGCAATATTACATATTCCTAACTGCCCAACAGGATTTCAGGTATTACATTGGATAGCATGTAGTCTTGCTATGAGCTATCTGATCTTATCTATGCATGATTTTGAGAGCTGGAAGCACTTTAAAAATGATTCAATTTGATCATCAATCTTATACAATGATGACCACTAAGCCAATCTCTACCTAATACTGAGACTAATAGCCAAAGGCCAACTTGTCAAACAGTAGTTGGCATCCTATTGATTAGTCCTAACTAGAGTAGACCCATTCAGTCAGTAACTGAATTATAAGTACTCATGTACATAAATCTAGTGGATATAATGAGTTTAATCTAGTCAGGACTAAAATAAAATATAGGTCAATGTAGGCTTGAAAAATTAATATCAGCTGTTTTGGTAATATTTTCAAGACAAAGCAAGGAGTTTTAGTTTGTCCATGGAGACCTTGGATGTAATTCTGTTTTAAGAAACTAGGTTTTTGATGAAGAGGCTGCAAAGGTAAGTAGGGGGCCTATTAATAATGACCCTCTACTGTCTCAGATAAGAATAAAAGCAAACTAGGGCAAACTGTGACTTAGCTTCCAATACATAGGCTGTTTACAGTTAAGATTTCATGTGATACTACCTGCTTCTTTGCTTCGGAAGTTTTCAAGTGCATGACCACAGAGTGAACCTGTATTTACAAATTTGTTCTGGTTGAGAATATTAAAATCATAGATTCATAAAGTTGGAAGAGACCACAAGGGCCATCCAGTCCAACCCACTGACATATAGGAAAATACCATTCAAATATTCCTAGTTGATGACCATCCAGACTCAGCTTAAAAGCACCTAAAGAAGGAGACTCCATCAGACTCTGAGGCAACATATTTCACTGTCAATCAGGTCTACTGTCAGAAAATTCTTCCTAATGGGTTGTTGTAGGTTTTTCGGGTTGTATGGCCATGTTCTAGAAGCATTCTCTCCTGACGTTTCGCCTGCATCTGTGGCAAGCATCGGCCATACAACCCGAAAAACCTACAACAACCCAGTGATTCCGGCCATGAAAGCCTTCACCAATACAATTCTTCCTAATGTTTAAGTGGAATCTCTTTTCATCTATTTTGAATTCATTGCTCCATGTCCTAGTCTCTGGAGCAGCAGAAAATAAGCTTGTTTTCTCTTCAATATGTCATCCTTTCACATATTTAAACATGGCTGTTGTGTTACTTTTCTTTGCTTTCCCTTCTTCAGGCTAAACATGCTCAGCTGCCTAAGCCATTCATAGAGCATGATTTCCAGACCTTTTATTATTTGGGTTGTCCTCTTCTGGACACATTCCAGCTTATCAATATACTACGTGAGTTATCTGGAAATGCCCTACCTCAAAAAAAAAAACCATTTTAAAAGTCTGTTCAAATAATTACAACATCCTTGCCTGTCAATAGAAAGAAATGGGCTCATACAGGGAATGTGGTTTGTCAGAATCATATTTAGCACCTGGAATACTAAGACCCCATGTGAGGTATCAGCTATTTAATATTTGCACATTTGGCTCTTCCTGTTCAGCAGCGAAATGCAATATCTCAGAATATAGTGAATCCTATTTTACGGGGAAAAAATTAAAAAAAAGAAGTTACTTGAAGATTTAAAAAATGGAACAAAATAAAATTCTAGCAGTGGGGTCTTGATATCTTGGCATAGCTTCTTGCATTTCACGTACCTAACAGAAGTATTTAAGTTCAAAATGCCTACATATGTGTACTTGTATATAATCAATAGCTCCTTCTTTCAGCCTCTGGAATTTGCTGGTGTGCTCATGCAGAAGTATGAACGGATCAAATCACAGAACCAGAAGAGGCCCCTGATGTGCCGTGATTTGATCAGTTTCAATGTGCTCAACTGTGCACTGACTAAATCACAGCACAAAAAAGGAAAACTGATGTGTTCATGTGATCACTTCAAGACTTTGTTTTTAAACTCTTCTTGATTGAATCAATGCACATTGGAAACCCATAAGGGGAGGTGAGATGCCAACTTGAACTTACTACTAAAGCAACTGTTTTTTAAAATATGCCATGTTAACCTGGTGGATAAGTAGAATGACACACAGGATGGAGCAAACTCACCAAAGAATATAAGAGAGCCAATGGATGTGTAGAAATATCATGCGCTCATCCCTTGCCATTTCCAGTTATGCAAGCATTGTTCCACAATCAGATTTCACTTTTGTGGGATAGCAATTCTCCTGAATCTTATTTCAAAGGACAGGTTGACATGTGCTACCTCAGCATCTAATCCATCAGATTGGGTGCTGTTCAGAAAAATCCATTGTACGCTTGCAAGATGAATTGAGAGGCACAATGCTGCACTGCAGTCATGTCTTCATCTTAAATGTCTAGAAATCTTGGGATTTTAATGGAAATGTGATCCAGCTTTAAATATACTCCCTCTGGGTGGCTCACGCAGCAATACGCAATTTCAGTTTCTTAGCCATGGCACACATTTGGATGGTAAGCTGCAGCATTAGTTTTCTACTAAAATTTAGCTACTGTATCAGAGATCAATCTTACCTCCAACAGAGAGTTAATACCCTTATGCGAAGTATTTATTACTGGAGCCTATTTTTATGATTGATAACACACTATGTGGCCATTAAGGCATAATGTTATTATGAAGACATATGCCTTTCTTATTACCCTAGCAGCTCCACAGCATTTGTTTTGCAAATCCTGCCATTCCTGTCATGAAACATTTTCTATAGTAAAGAACTTTGATCCTTGATGTTTCTTTGGCAATTTATACAACCTCAAAACTGGAAGGGATTGAGATTCAGCTGCCATATGTTGTCTCTCTTTCTGCTGTAGTAAAGTATCAGAGCTTAGGGAGCTTATTTCTTTGGATTGCCATTCTTCAAATTTTTCATCCCAGCTGGCTAGAGGATTCTGGAACTTGTGGTCTAAAAAGTAGCCTTTCTAAGTTCTGTAACTATGCAAGACCACATGAAAAAGTGTAATATAAAAATAGGCATCATTGTTGATGTTGAAAACTTCAGTTCTTAATTATATGCCCTAAACAGTTATGTTGTCTTTAATGCACTATGATATGTGGTGTACTCTGGCATAGGTAATGGATTCTCTTTTCTGTAAATTTTATGACACCTCCTCCCTTGTCCCATCTCCAGCAGTGGTGGAATTTGTAGTCAGTCATATGTGCTACTGTGTGTCCAATCAATGATTTCTCAGTACAATCTCATGCCTATAAACTGCTGGAAGTCATGCCAAATTTACCATGTGCTTAAGTACAGGACCCCATTGACCAAGGGGCCCATCTTCCTGCCCCAAAATATTTTTATGATGGATTTTGCTTATAGTATGTGGTTCAATTCTAAATTTGAAGGCATTCTATTTGGAGCAATTCCAGACATAATGATAAAGTTGATTTTCTATGGGAGTATGCCACAAAGCAGGCAGTGTAGTCCTACTAGGTTTACTTCCTTCAGAGCCCAAGAAAGGGGCCTCATAGCTTAACTAGCCCAGGGCCCCCTTTGTTCTAAACACTGAACCGAACTCAACTTTTGTGTGAAACCAACCCAGGGAAAACCTGTTCTCATAAGACAAGACCCACAACAGCCAGTTTCCTTGCCAAAGTGTATTTAAATTTAAATAAATATTTTAGAGTACAACCCACATAGGTCAAATTGTTACTCCAAGCAAGAAGCATTGCTGGAACCCTTTTCAGCTTTTGAGCGTTCTTTTTAACATTCTTTTTTTTAAGTATTTGAAGTGTTTATGTCTTATGCCAAATTTTTCACATGAAATAGGACAGACGCACAAATGGATCTGGTCACAATCACCAACACACACTATTTCTTTAAAGAGAACTGAAGCTATAATTTCCCCCAACCATCATAAACCTGTATGTCAATTAAGTGCTGTACATACAAACCAAGAGAAGGTGGATTGTATGTATTAATTGCTTCAGCAATTGAATGGATTTTATGTGGCTGACCTATGATAAGCACCTCTAAATGTATCCCTGATCTATTACAAGCAACAGTAATGTGTCATGTGAAGCATCAGTCTACTCAGATTTTGCATATTGTGGTGCTCAAGCAGCAGAATACATTGGACTAGTTCTGTAGACCAAGGGTCAGTTTGAATCATACAGGTAGCAGAAACATGCAGGCAATACAAAAATGGTTACTGTTCCTTTTCTCTCCTTAGGAGGAATCATAAATCAGTTAGAAATATGGAATGGGAATAACCAAAGGGCAACCTATTTCCTTTTGCTTCTACAAAGGAAGAACATTTATATACCAATGTGATGGTGCAGCAAGCACCACTTGTATGTAAAACTTTACGTTGCAAAGGTTTGCACTGTTGTATTATGTTTCTGCAAACCTGTTTAGTTTTGCAAAGGTTTGGTTGCATTAATTGGTTCTTTAAACCTGTCAATCATTACTAACAGAGCCCAATTAAGTTTGTTCCACCCCTTTTCCAGGGACTTGGAAATCTAGCCTTTTCTTTATAGAGTTTTCCTGGATCTCTCCAGAAGAGGACATATCTGAAGGTTTGTCAGGGCCAGCCTTGGTCAAGCCATCTCTCAACACAAGACAAAGACTTTCCTTGGGTCTCATACCGAAAGCTCAACATACCAGATGGTTGAGTAGCTCTAAGGAGACCCAGGTGCCTTCAAACTAGTTGGCTGGCATCCAGAGGAAGGTCCCATACCTTCAATATAGGCCAGCTGGCTGGGGTCTCACGTGTCCTTACCTCAAGACCATAAAGACAGAGAGGATTTGGAGAGCCATCCAGCTGAAGCTTCCTGGACCCATGCAACTAGAGACTATAAAGTATTTTCTTTTATCCTTTTGGGGAACCAAGTAAAGTGCCTGAGTGAAGATAACTCATGTTGTGAACAATAAAGCCTGTTTGAGTTATCTGTAGTGTCCAGCTTGGTCCTTGGGAGCCCCAAGCCTCTAAAGGAAGGCAAGAAGCAATCCCCTGGTAGAGAGAGTCTATGTCCTCACCCTTCCTGAGTATATACAGATCGGGTGTGACAGCACAATTGAGCTAGAAAGTGTGTGCAGTGTAGGGAAACCATGAGTGGATTGAATTCAGTATTGAGGGAAAACATATTTCATAGCTTCGGGTCCATGTTTTAAAAATCTAGCATTAGATGCCAGTTTTGCATTGCATTTTAACCAATATTTCAAGTTGCTACACATTCTAGGGGTTCTCGTCACCTTTTCTCTGGATTCTACCATTTCTGATGCACAACTCATAGTTCAGGATAATTGAGCAACCCTTAAATAAAATACTTGGGACCAGAAATATATTGAATTTCAGATCTTTTCCGATCTTGGAATGTCTGTATTTGTGTATGCAAAATGAAGATGTAATTCAAGTCTAACATTGATTTCATTTATGTTTCATATGCATCCTTTGACTTCATCAAACAGGCAGGAGGGAAGCAGGGAGAAACAGGTGAAATCATTGGGAAGAGTTGGGAAAAGTGAGGACCCACCTCACCCTGTTTTCTCCTTGCAAGGTCCATCTTCAGAGATGGCCAGACATCACATATTCTTTCCCCATTTTATTCCCGCTTCCCCAACTTTCTTGAATAAGGAGTCGGATAGCACCCAACCCTTGAAAACAAAGTTTTCTTGCCATTTTATTATGCAACTAGATGAATTCCCATGAACAACCACTGGAAATGGCTGTGCATCATGGGATGGACTCCATTTTGCCAGCATGTTAAAATTGAGAGAAAATAGAGGAAGACTTCCAAGTGATGTAGTCCTTATACACTTAGCTTGAAAGTAATTTTATACATAGTATTTGTAATAATTTTGTTCATGAAAAAAGTTCATATTCATGGAACTATCAGAAAAGGTATCACTTTTCAGTCTTCAATCTCTCTCTCTCTACACACACACACCTAAAATGCAATTATATTTAAGCTCTTATATATTTAGCTACAACATTACCTTGGCAAAGAATGCTTAAGTATGATGAGCCAAAAATGTATCGTAAATGGCTGGATATAATTTTGTTGTCTTTTATAGAGGGAAAGAGATGGGGTGTTGGGGGCAGAGAAGGGTGTCATTGCATTTATCTTGAAGTCTAAAGTTAGAAGACTCCAGTCAGCAAGAGCATTAAAAACACTTAATTTTTTTCCCTGAAACTTTAAAACTTCTTGTAAAGAAATTACTGGAAATGGTACTTAACCTTTATCTGCTATGATCTTGGAATGTCTAGGCCAACATTTTCTACAGGCAGACTAATTAAGCAGTAAATATACGAAGTTGTAATGATGCCAGCAACAACTTCTAAGCATTAAATGACATGCCAGAGAAATATAAGGGTTAAACCTGTATCATCTTCCAGTAACATTTTAATGCAAACTACCCATTTCATTAGTTTGTTTTTAAAAATCTCGCTCTCATATGTCTAATCTATATTTTGTCAAAAATAAAACCATTCAAGAATAAAACTGTTTAATCCCTGATTCTCATATTGCCTTAACATTTCAAAAGATGATATGGTAAAATGTTTAGCATATAGCCTGCTCTGCCATAACCACATGATTTCTTTCTAATTTGCTGATGATTGAAGGGGAAAATAAATCAATAGTATGTGGCATGAGATCAGAAATTAAAAAGACAATTAATTTCTTGTTAGACATCCCATTCTCCACCAAATATTTATTTTATCAATTCTAAGATGCATTCTCCCTTCCTCAAATTGAGGCTAAAAAGGAGGGTACATCTTGGAGCCACCAGGTTAAACCTGACTGAAAGGTTGGCAGTTTGAATCCAGGGAGTGGGGTAAGCTTCCACTGTTAGCCCCAGCTTCTGCCAACATAGCAGTTCGAAAACATGCAAATGTGAGTAAGTCAATAGGTACCGCTTTGGTGGGAAGGTATAATAGCACTCCATGCAGGCATGTTGGCCACATGACCTTGGAGGTGTCTGTGGACAATGCTATCTCTTCAACTTTGAAATGGAGATGTGCACCACCGTCCAGAGTCAGATTCAACTAGACTTAATGGCAAGTAGAAACCTTTACCTTTTTATCTTAGAATTGTGGGCCTCCTAGATTTGAGGGATTTATTTGTTAAAAAGAGGATCAAGAATGGTGACTGAGGAAGTCAGCTGTCCTGACCAGATCCCAGGAAGTCTCCCTGACTCTGCGCCCTCTGCTGCCATTGCCTCTACAACCCCACACCTTTCGTGGCACTGCCACTTGCTACAAGTAGCTCAGCATGGCCAATGCATATGGCTTCTCCTTTCTGGGGTGTTGCTGCCACTCTTTGTTGCCGCTGTCATCTTATGAGGACGGGTCAATAAGTCTGTGACTTTTTGAATGAAACACAGGTTTTTGGATAAAAAAAATCACTTTATTTTTCAACATAGTCTCCTTTGAGCTCTATATATTTTGTCCAACGTTTCTCAATTTTTTTTATCCCTTCCAAAAAATAAGATTTGTCGAGGTCATCAAAATAGGTATTTGTTTGTGAGATGATTTCATTGTTGGCGTCAAATCTCTTTCCACCGAGCCATTTCTTCAGGTTTGGAAACAAGAAATAGTCACCAGAGAATAGGGCAGATGAGGGAGCAATTCGTATCCCAATTCATGGATTGTTGCCATGGAAACTGCACATGTGTGCACCCTTACATAGACCTGGTGCAAAAGAACTTTTTTATTGGCCAAATGCGATCGTTTTCCCCCACCCCAAATCCTCATTAAATTGACCCAATAAGTTGGCATAATATTTGCCATTGATTGTTTTACCCTTTTGAAGGTAGTCAATGTGGATTATTCCGCATGCTTTCTTGGCTGACAAACCCACCTTGGCCTTCTTAGGCACCGATTCACCCCAAGAAACCCACTGTTTTGATTGCTGTTTCGTCTCTGGCGTGTTGTGGTGAATCCACGTTTCGTGCGCGGTTACGAAACAGCGCAAAAACTCATCCATATTGTGGTTGAACAACACCAAATACTCCTGCAAAATTGTCACACAATTGCATTTGTGGTCGATTGTGAGCAAATGCGGCACCCATCTTGCAGAAAGCTTTCTCATACCCAAGTGATCATTTAAAATTGAAGCCACTGAGCCATATGAGATGCCTATGGCTTCCACAATCTCTTGTACTTTCAATCTCCGATCGGCCAACACCGTATCTTGATTTTTTTCAATTGTTTTGGGTGTAGAGACCTCAATTGGGCATCCAGAACGTTAGGCATATTCCATGCTTGTACAGCCACAACTAAATTCAATAAACCACTTTTTTACCATTGAAATTGATGGTGCAGAGTCCCCATAGTATTTATCAAGCTTAGCCTTGGTTTGAGTGATTTCTTTTCCGCAAAAAATAATGCTTAATGAGCACACAAAATTCACTTTTTTCCATTTTCTCCTCAAATCACATGGTAGTGTGCTATCAATGGCTGTCAAACACAAACTAAATGACGCAGCTTGTTCAAAATTTGACAGGAGTCAACTGACAGATGCCTGTTGACAGGAGCAGTGTTGCCCTTTCAGTTAAGAGGCGAGAAATTCAAAAAGTCACAGACTTAGTGACCTGCCCTCGTAATATCTCTAGATTTGTTTCGAAGGGAGAATATTTGGTGGGGGGCTGAGAGAGCAGGAATTGCATGGCTTTCAGAGCTGATTTGGGTTGCAGGGGAGACAAATCTTGCTTTCTTCCCTGGCCTTTTTTTCTAAGTAGAAAAAAATATTCATTTTCCTCTTCATCTTCAGTTCAGATTGCTAAAAATTAAAACAGCTTGAATGACCAATTGCACATCCGTTACTAAAGACAATTTCTTGTTATTAAAAATAGTCATTAATTTTATTTCAGACTATACAGAGAAACTATGCAATCTCTTTATTATAAAGGGGACATATTAACAGCTGAATTCAAAATCCTTGGCTAATCATGAAGCTCCATAACCGACTCTGGGCTACTTAGCATCCTCTCCAACATAACCAGCATAATAATAAGATGGAGAGAGACAGAGAGAACCTAGAAGCAAATATGCAGTTTATTGAATGTGAATTGCAGTCTGGGAACACACACAACAACTGGAATGTTAAGCAGAAGCAGTAATGATGAAAGTAAATGATTTTTTTAACCATAGCATATATAAAATACAAAATAGTAAAAGAACAACAAACCAACTGATAAAGACAAGCAAGGGAGAGGGTAGTAGGGTCTTGATGGGGTTGGAGAAAATTAGATGAAAAATAGTCATGGTTTTTACAGTTAATATGCACAATATTTGGAGCTTAGCATTCAAGAAATGTTCTACTTCATTCTCCCTTTTCAGTGTTGAATCATTCAGATGCCTATAAAAATTGTGAATAGGTATGCAACTTTGATTTGAGAACCCCTCTGTATTCCAACTGTGCAGCTTTTAAGGCTTCACAAAATTGACAAAGTTGTGCTGTTTTGTTGTGTTGAGAACAAAAAAAGCTCATCGTGATTGCAGGAATGTTTCAAGCATTGTTTATCTTACTGCCAGTGTCAGTGTTTCCTATGTGGTTGAATTTTGAACATGTTTGGGAAAATGTTGAATACTCCAATACCTACATGAGAGCTCACAATCCCATCATCACAGAAAGCGAGTGACAAGACTTCAGTCATCAGAAGCCAAGATACTTGGCTCTTTTCTCTAGACTAAACTGAGCCTGCGGTTTTTGTGGTTCATTCGTTCAGTTGCTTCCGACTCTTTGTGACCTCATGGATCTTTGTTGCTAGTGTAATGTCGAGATTGGACATTGCTCTCCTCCCAAGAAGTAAGAGTCTTCTGATTTCCTGGCTGTGGTATTTTGGCCATACCATGACACAACATGACTCATTGGTAGAAAACAATAATGCTGATAAAAGTGGAAAGCAGCAGGAAGAACAGAACACTGTATTAGAGGTGAGGTGAAGTGATTTAATTAAGAAAGCCATAATATTGAATTTTCAAGACCCAAGTAGGTCTATTGATGAATGGTGGCTAAATTTTCCATGAATCACAGTTAGCTTGATTTTAAAGCTTGCCCTTTAGACCCAATTCTTCCTGAGAAACATACACTTTTCCTTGCCTGTGTATCCCTGCATGCATGGAAAAGAAGTATTTTCTTTCCCTCCCTCCTTCCTATCTGGACTCCCTCCTTCCCCCTATTTCCCCCTCAACTTATGAGAAGTTTGCAGTTCTCCAAGTGCAACAAACAAAGCAAATTGTTCTCAGCTGGAATGATTCATTACAGTTCATATTATATACATGAACAAGTTTCTCTATACTTTGTTTTATTAAATCTAATAACAAACAGACATGACAGATGGGCTAAACTCACTTGGTCCAGGCAAAGCTGATATTCATAACAGACCAGAATGATCAAATCTTAACATAAGTCCCAGATATTCATTGCAAATCAGTACATAATGCAGATTGTGGTGATGTAGCATGTTTAAATAAAGGAAATTTCATTTCCAGGCTTCAGCAGTACAAACTCTGATTTGAGGTGGGAAATTATAAATTCCACTACAATTTGCCCTCAAGTCAGCATTTTTGGTAATCGTGTCTCTACTACAGTATGGCATGATGCAGTGCATAGTTGCCCATCTGTTAGATGGCGGACATCTTATTAGTAATTCATTTCATTTTATAGATACTATGATGCAACTTGGCACACTTTTAGAAAACCTTTACAACTTTAAATCTACCAAGTTTCAGAACATTTCTGTCATCCACTGAATTTTAGGAATTTATTTTAAAAAATTACAAATATTCTTTTAAAAGAACTACAAGGGGTACCCCCTTGAATTTCTGCACAATGCGACAACATAAGAAAGGAATCAATCCTGCAAAGTTTCAGAATAATTTGTTGATTTACTGATTTTTATGAATTTTTAAAAGTTGTTTCAATTAAAATTATGTTTTTAAAAACTACAAGAGGCATCCCTGTGTAAATGGATCAATTTTGTTGCATTCATTACTTCAACCACATGCAGCCTTTTCTTTTGAACTTCCCATTGGATAGCATAGGACAATATTAAGATCCCAAATTAGAAATAGGAATTAAACATAAGGAGCAACACAAAGATGGATTTTGAGAAATTTCCAGAGAGTCAGAGCAAAGTAAGAAGGGAGATTTCTAGAGAGGCAAAGAAAAGCCAGAGATCCTAGAGAAGAGAGAGAGAGAGAGAGAGAGCGAGAGAGAGAGAGAGAGAGAGAGATCCTGGAAAAGATTAGAGAAGTTCTACAAAAGCAAGAACAGCAGAAATCTCTAATGTTCCAATCATCCAGACCATGTTTCCCTGCTTTATTTGGATGTTTTGAGGGCCCCCTTAGGTTAGCGGCACCACTCATAGTCTCTTTAGATTTGGTAAGAAGTAGGATTTTTAGCACCTTTTTAAACTCCTTTTTTCTGTCTTCTAAATAAAGACATTTGCTTTTGTTTTACCTGACATTTTCCTTTTTGAAGTCACTTTTGAGTTCATTGTCCATTTTAAAGCCTTCAGCCTCAAATATCCTGTAGAGAGTTGTCAGATTATTGCATTTTGAATAGCAATTCATGAGTCAGCACAAGATATATTTTCCCAGTTTGAGATGACCTGCAGTGTGACATCTTTGACACCAGATGGCGCTGTCTCAAGACTGCTAAATGGAACCTTGAGAAATGTCAGTTACAAAGTGACAGTTGGGATTTAATATTTGTGAAGAAAGGATGTTTAGAAAGGTAGCTGTGATGGCTGTTGTTTTTCGATGTTTTGCCAGTTATTGTTAAATACAATTCAATACAAAGTTATATATTTATCTTGTGAATTGAATGAGAGTTTCATTATTCACTCGAATAGAGACTGGAGTTTTTTTTTGGGCCGATGGGGAATTAAACTTCTATATTTCTGTTGCCTATCCGCTGTGACATAAATACTCGACGCCGAAGATGTTATGAGCCCAGATCCCAGAACCCAGAACACAGAATCCAGAATTGCAAAGGCACAGAGATACTACATAACCCATAATTCATAGAAAAAGTTTTTGAATAACACAGCAAATTGCAGCAGAAGTCGCTGTTTACCTCAGTGTTAGAGAAAAAGCTGAAGTGAATTTTTGCCAGGAGCATCTGTAGTGTGAAGAAAGATGGCATTATTTGGAGCACAGCATCATTTAGAAAAACTCAGAG
>JARBWK010000002.1:136417198-136588280 GCA_030556195.1 Anolis apletophallus | reverse complement strand
CCTTGCTTAAGGCAGCTTGGAAGGGAAAAACAACCGCTTCTTGCTGCTGCTAACAAAGACCTAAAACAGAAACTAGGCTAACTCCTCCCACCTGGCAGGATGTGAGTCAGCTGGGAGCTGCTGTAGCAAGCCCCACCCCTTCCCTTGCTTAAGGCAGCTTGGAAGGGAAAAACAACCGCTTCTTGCTGCTGCTAACAAAGACCTAAAACAGAAACTAGGCTAACTCCTCCCACCTGGCAGGATGTGAGTCAGCTGGGAGCTGCTGTAGCAAGCCCACCCCTTCCCTTGCTTAAGGCAGCTTGGAAGGGAAAAACAACCGCTTCTTGCTGCTGCTAACAAAGACCTAAAACAGAAACTAGGCTAACTCCTCCCACCTGGCAGGATGTGAGTCAGCTGGGAGCTGCTGTAGCAAGCCCCACCCCTTCCCTTGCTTAAGGCAGCTTGGAAGGGAAAAACAACCGCTTCTTGCTGCTGCTAACAAAGACCTAAAACAGAAACTAGGCTAACTCCTCCCACCTGGCAGGATGTGAGTCAGCTGGGAGCTGCGGTAGCAAGCCCCACCCTTCCCTTGCTTAAGGCAGCTTGGAAGGGAAAAACAACCGCTTCTTGCTGCTGCTAACTAGACCTAAAACACCACCAGGAGGTTTTGGGACTCGGATCGCAGTGGTCGTGGTGGACTGTAATGGGAGAGGCGGTCCCTTAGGGACACTGGCCCCAGACCATTCTAGGCCTTATAGGTGAGAACCAACACCTTGAAGGTGATCCGGTGCTCTATCGGAAGCCAGTGCAGTTCACGCAGCACCGGCGTGATGTGGCAGCGTGATGGAGAACCTGCCACCAGCCGTGCTGCCGCGTTCTGCACCAGCTTGAGCTTCCGGATCGCTGCCAAAGGAAGGCCAATGTAGAGGGCATTACAGTAGTCTCGTCTTGAGATGACCGTGGCTTGGACCACTGTGGCTAGGTCGTGGCGGGACAGGTAGGGAGCCAGTCTCCTCGCCTGTCGGAGATGGTGAAAAGCCACTCCGCTGACGATGGAGATGTGCTTCTCCATCGACAGCTCAGAGTCAAGCGTGACTCCCAGGCTCTTTACCGATGAAGACGGGCGAAGTGTCGCCCCGTCCAGGGTCGGAAGGCGGATCCCCCCCGTACCCGGACGACCCAGCCACAGGATCTCCGTCTTGTCCGGATTCACCTTCAACCTACTGGCTCGCAGCCATCCAGTGACGGCCTCAAGGCAACGATGGAAATTATCGGGTACGGAGTCCGGCTGGCCCTCCATCCCCAGAATGAGCTGGGTGTCATCCGCATACTGGTGACACTCCAGCCCAAAGCTGCGTGCCAACCGGGCAAGTGGTCGGACATAGATGTTAAATAATAAAGGGGAGAGAATTGCCCCCTGAGGCACCCCACAATGAAGTGGGGTGCCCCCGGAGACAACCTCACCCCTTCTCACTCGCTGGGACCAGTTCCGGAGGAAGGAGGACAGCCAACTAAGGGCTGACCCCTCACCCGGCCCCGGCCAGACGGTGGGTCAAAAGATCATAATCGACAGTATTGAACGCTGCTGTGAGGTCCAATAACATGAGCAGCGCCGATCCACCTTGATCTAGTTGGCGACACAGCTTGTCTGTGATAGCGACCAGCACAGTCTCCGTCCCATGCCCCGAGCGGAAGCCGGACTGGAAGGGGTCGAACCAAGTTGCATCATCTAGGTAGGACTGCAACTGCTCCATTGCTGCCCTTTCAACCACCTTGCCCAGGAACGACAAATTCGATACTGGGCGGTAGTTGGAAGGGACCGACGGATCTAAGTTCGGCTTCTTCAGCAATGGAGTGACCACTGCCTCTTTCAATCCCCCTGGAAAGGCTCCTTGCTCAAGGGAGCTGTTAACTAATTTCAACAGGGGGTCACGTAACCCCTCCAGGCAAGCTTTCACCAGCCAGGAGGGGCACGGATCGAGGGTAAGCCGATTTCGAGCCTTCGTCACGGAGCCTCCTCCACTTGCCCTCTAGCCGTCTCTTTTCCCGTTTTGTCGATCTAAGCTCCTCGGTGAACCAGGGAGACCGACTTCGGCGGGGCCGGAGAGGGCGTCTAGGGGCAATCTCATCGAGAGCGTTAGATAGTCTAGTGTTCCAGATGTTAACTTGCTCATCGATTGAGACGCTGACAGACTCCAGATCCCTCAGAGCATTCAGGAACCTGGTTGGTTCCATAAGTCTCCTTGGGCGAACCCAAATTTGTTCGGCGCCATTGCAGGGTGGAGTTTGCAGTTCTCCAAGTGCAACAAACTTGAGAAGTTTGCAGTTCTCCAAGTGCAACAAACAAAGCAAATTGTTCTCAGCTGGAATGATTCATTACAGTTCATATTATATACATGAACAAGTTTCTCTATACTTTGTTTTATTAAATCTAATAACAAACAGACATGACAGATGGGCTAAACTCACTAGGTCCAGGCAAAGCTGATATTCATAACAGACCAGAATGATCAAATCTTAACATAAGTCCCAGATATTCATTGCAAATCAGTACATAATGCAGATTGTGGTGATGCAGCATGTTTAAATAAAGGAAATTTCATTTCCAGGCTTCAGCAGTACAAACTCTGATTTGAGGTGGGAATTATAAATTCCACTACAATTTGCCCTCAAGTCAGCATTTTTGGTAATCGTGTCTCTACTACAGTATGGCATGATGCAGTGCATAGTTGCCCATCTGTTAGATGGCGGACAACTTATTAGTAATTCATTTCATTTTATAGCTACTATGATGCAACTTGGCACACTTTTTTAGAAAACCTTTACAACTTTAAATCTACCAAGTTTCAGAACATTTCTGTCATCCACTGAATTTTAGAATTTATTTTTAAAAATTACAAATATTCTTTTAAAGAACTACAAGGGGTACCCCTTGAATTTCTGCACAATGCGACAACATAAGAAAGGAATCAATCCTGCAAAGTTTCAGAATAATTTGTTGATTTACTGATTTTTATGAATTTTTAAAAGTTGTTTCAATTAAAATTATGTTTTTAAAAAACTACAAGAGGCATCCCTGTGTAAATGGATCAATTTTGTTGCATTCATTATTTCAACCACATGCAGCCTTTTCTTTTGAACTTCCCAAAGGACAGCATAGGACAATATTAAGACCCCAAATTAGAAATAGGAATTAAACATAAGGAGCAACACAAAGATGGATTTTGAGAAATTTCCAGAGAGTCAGAGCAAAGTAAGAAGGGAGATTTCTAGAGAGGCAAAGAAAAGCCAGAGATCCTAGAGAAGAGAGAGAGAGAGAGAGAGAGAGAGAGATCCTGGAAAAGATTAGAGAAGTTCTACAAAAGCAAGAACAGCAGAAATCTCTAACGTTCCATTCATCCAGACCATGTTTCCCAGCTTTATTTGGATGTTTTGAGGGCCCCCCTTAGGTTAGCGGCACCACTCATAGTCTCTTTAGATTTGGTAAGAAGTAGGATTTTTAGCACCTTTTAAACTCCTTTTTTTCTGTCTTCTAAATAAAGACATTTGCTTTTGTTTTACCTGACATTTTCCTTTTTGAAGTCACTTTTGAGTTCATTGTCCATTTTAAAGCCTTCAGCCTCAAATATCCTGTAGAGAGTGCCTGGGAGAGCTTTTCCCCCAAACCAGTAAACCTAGATATTGCTCTTATCAATAGCATAACTTGAGCACTGCAGGTGGGGATTCATGCAACTGAATGTTCTTCTTTATACATTCTAAAAATCCCTCTGCTCATCTCTGGGAATAATCAAAGTGTTCCAGTCTAGCTACTCCATGCTAGTTTTCTTGACAGATGAATCATTTCTCTAGGGGAAACTTTCACTCATGTGAGCTCCTACCCTACAATCTGAAATGTTACCATATATGTAGATACAGGTTTTTATCACCTCATTGGCTATTTGTGAAAACCGTCTGTTTGTTTAAAAAAGGGGGAAAGAAAAGGAACCCATACTTTTCTACAAGGGCACTGTAAATCTTTGACCTACCAACTAATTTGTAGCAGTAGGGATTTCTGAGTGCAGCAGTAAATGTAAGAACAAGAGCTTGCTTGAGTGGATAAAAGCAGGGGCTAACGTCTAGAAGGCAGCAGAGTTTTTTATTTTATTTATACAAAACCACATTAATTCTACAATTGACCTGGAAAACTTTCTAACCAATAGGTAGTACTTCCATTAAGCCAAGATAAACTGTACTGTGATGTCTGGAGTAAACAAAAACTATAGCTGTTGGTGGTGTTTTATGCCTTTTTCTGCTGCTTTGTTCAAAGAAAGGCAATAAGGAGCCTTTGGTGACAACTGTAATGGGAACAGTAAAAATGATGCAAGAAGAGCTAAAGTTCCTGTAGGTGTTGAAAATCTCCCAAAGGTTTCACAGTTAAGGTAATTTCCAAAGGAGTGCTTAGCTTAGTCTGATGGAGCATAAACAACAAAGCCACATGGTGCATTAAAGATATCATTATTATGACATATGCTTTGATCAACTTTATGCTACCTCTTTGAAATATAGTATTGACCATGTATATACATGGAATATTTGGACTCCTTACAGTACACACACACATATATACACACATACATGCAGACACATATACACATCCACACAAAGTTTCAGGCTAGCTCAGTGTTTCTTAAACTGTGCTCTGCAGAGCCCTTAAGGCTCTGCAAACCATACTGAGGGGTTTTGGGCTTTTCTCCTCCTCCCACCTCCCCTTCACCTTCCAGCTTTTCCTCCTCTTTCCTACTCCTACTCCTCCCCCTCCCCTGCCTCCCTTGCCACAAAAAGTACTTTCCCACCACCTCCTTTTCCACCAAATGCTTACACATTTCCACCTTTTTGCCTAGCCATGGTCATGTCCCATCTCCCATCTGCCAACTGCACTCTTTGCCAAGTGAGCCAAAGGGGCATTGAAGGAGGTCCATGAACAAAATTGAGTCAGCTGGAATGCTCCTGTATTGCAGAGAGGCCACTTTTTATGTAGGAGTTCAACAAAAGATATTCGAGAAGTGCAAAACCAGTGTGCGAGAAGTGCAACACCAGTTGTGGATCATCTTCCTAATATTGCACTGATGAAACCGGACCAGGGGAAGACAACTGATCAGGCAGTAATTAAACACTCCTAAAGGCGAGGCAGCTGATTCAGCTAGTACTGAATTGGGGATTGAGGTGGTCATGGATCCCATAATGGGAGGAGGTGGTGATGGTGAGAGCAGAGTATTTGGGAACCAGGGAGATTATTGTAGAAAGCAGTGGGTGTGGGAGACATTTAAAGAAGATAGTAAGTACAGGAAGTCTTTGTGGTACGTTCACACTGCACAATTAATGTAGTTTGATACCACTTTAACTGCCACGGCTTAATGCTATAGAAAAGCACTCTTTGGTGGAGAAAGCTAAGAGATTGTAAAACTACAATTCCCAAGATTCCATCGCATTGATTCTATAGTATAGATCTACATCCTGGGTTGGACTTCCCCTCTGCCACTCATTGCCTCCACCAAATATGGATAAATCATATTGGTCTCCCTTGCAGGGTTGTTGGGAAGGTCATGGAGATCCTGTAGACATGTATTGGAAGTCCTTGGCACCTCTTATTGTTAGGGAGGATGTTTCTGGCTTGCGGTCCTCCAAAAGTATTGCACAACAACAGGAATTTCCAAACATTGGTCCATTCACTCCCAGAATTCCTGTCTATTGATCAATCTGGTGAGGGCTTCTAGGAGCTGAAGTCCAAACTACCTGATGGACCAAAGTTTGGGAACAACAGCACTACAAATTCTATTACTAAAGCCAGTATAGCCATAGGAGAGCAGCAGGCTGATTAAGGATGGCGCAAGATCTTTCTCTGATAGAATATACATGGAGTATTGACACTTACAGGGAAGTGGGATATAGTTTTCTGTGAGGGGAAGACACAGGCCAAGGATGCTGACTGTGCTTTTCCTGCATACCATAAGGTTGTTGAACTGGGTTTTCTGCTATTATTGTTGTTATTATTATTATCATCATCATTATTATTACAAAGACTGGGTGGCTATCTGTTACGATCTCTCCGATTGTGCTTTTCCTGCATGGCAGAAAGGGGTTGGACTGGAGGGCCCCTGGGGTTGCTCCTATTACTATCATTATAATTACAAAGGCTAGAAGCCATCTGTTTTGGATGCTTTTATTGTGTTTTTCCCACATGGCAGAAGGGGGATGGACTGAATGGCCCCTGGGGTCTTCCACTGAAATACTGTTATGTTTATGTTGGTTAAAATTGTTCTTCCTTTCATTTCCTTTCAATTTGTTTTGGACTACAGAGCTGTGCAGTGTGCATAAGAATTGGTTCATGGCTGGGATTTCTGAGAGCTGAAGTCCAAACCATCTGGAAGAGCACAGTTTCAGAAATACTGGTTTACACAGTGGCATCACTACAGATATGTAGGAAGTGTGAACTGCACTGGCTGACATCAAATGACTTGTCTATATATTTTTTAACTTTCTAATAATGTGCATGTGCTCTGCTTAAAAGTGTCATCACCGTCCAATTAGAATGGTGTTTTGAATCCCATGCTGTCACCTACACCTGCTACAAGCAACTTGATTTTATCAAATTGTCTGGTATTTTAGCTACAATATTGTGATATGTTCTGATGTGGAAGGAGGTTGACTGAGTGACTCCATGAGTCACTGCATCAGGTGACACTTAATTATCCCACTGAATGTACAGTACACCATAATAAAAGTTCAAGCTGCAATCTGATACATATTCTCTTGTAAATGGGGACTTAGTTCCAAATAAACATCCACAGATCTAAGATTTCAAGAGATGACAGGCATATGTGTTGATGTGACATCATTTGAGAACAAAAGTATAATGCTCTTGATAGTACATCTTTGTAGAGAGATTGATCATGCCCAAACATATTCCTTTTTTACCTGGTCAAAGTTGCTACATTGAAAAGCAGATCTACACCAAAAATAAGAGCAAATTACAAAGCTTAGGTCATCATACTATCGCTGTAGACAGAGGAACAGACCCAGAGTGACAGCTTCCACTTGCACTGACTTCTTCCCTGGTGTGATCATGATGAAACCACAGCATGAATTGTGAGAAAAAAGACTTGCTTGTATAACCCAGTTTATAAAATGAAAATTTGCTCTCTTGCCCTCTATCCAAAAGGGTTGCATGTGTGCCTGTGTATTTAAAGTGATCTATTGCTATGAATTGCTATGCATGTCTTTTTTCTCTTAAAGGAGTAAGTCAAAACAAGCAAGACTAGACAAACAGCATCACACCATCAAGTGTAATGATACATAATGGAAGCCTATCAAATAGCATGATCCTGTCCCATCTGTGGTCGTTTGAACAGAATAACTTTTTTTATCTTGTTATTAATTGTATATGATGGCATATACTGATTCACAAACAGGCCATTTCTGTAATTAAAATTTATATTTTAAGTAAATCCTATATTTATATTTTAAAGCAAATTTTGTGGCCAACATACTGCCTACACAACAAATGCAGATACTAATGAAATGTGCAAATCTTTATTTATTTATTTATTTATTTATTTATTTATTTATTTATTTATTTACAACATTTATATCCTGCCCTTCTCACCCTGAAGGGGACTCAGGGCGGCTTATATAATTGGCATTGTTCCATGCCCAAACAACAATTAAAAGCAGTTAAACAATAATTTAAAACAACATTAAACAACATATGTAAACATTAGACAACTATTGTGTATAGATCTAAAGCCAGAAAATCAAATAATCATGTTCATCAATCCAGGGTCAATTCCAACTGTATTGCTGGGCCAAATGCTTCATCCCAAAGCCAAGTTTTCACTTGCTTGTGAAATGACAGGAGGGAAGGGGCAGATCGAATCTCACTAGGGATGGAAATGCCTTGTTTATGACTGAGTTTGTTGATACATTAATAAGTCAGCAGTTAAGATGTTAAAATCGTGAGTTTTTGTCTCTACCATAAGTGATCTTTATGGTTTTGTCTTGATGCCAATAATCAGGGATTTACTATCGAAAATCTTAATGCTTCCTTAATAGCTACCAATGTTTCCAGACTGGCTTTTTTTTGCAGAGAAAAGACCTTGGAAAACTGTTTCATAGATTGTAGTAGTCAAACAGTAGTTTGACAGAATGTATGTAAAAAGTGACATGCATATATGCAAATATAGATGTTTACATCATTAAGGGATAATGTGAAATGTCCAGCTTAAAATTATGTTGCATTCAGAGAGCAAAATTTTGAATGACATATGAAATTGTATGCTTTAAGCACATTTATTCCCCAAACAGAAAAATAACCTACATGATGCTTAGAAATTATATAAACATATTCAGGAAAAATGAGTGTTTCTTGGTTGTTTGAATGCCAAATACCAGAAAGCAATTTAATGCCTCCATAATAGTCAACACAGACAATTACAATGCAATACTTTAAACATGTACTCAACCATAAGACCTACTGAGTTCAGTTGGTCTTATTCCCAGATACAAATTACTGTCTTTATGTTTTTTCATGTTTTTGAGTTACAACTAGTCTCCCATAAATAGAACCAGACCCATTATGAGATTTAACATTACAGTAACCACATTTCCCCTTTAAAACAGAAACACTGATCATTAGTTTAATAATTGATTCTGCTTTAGAAGCCAGCACAAGGCAGGCTAATGAAGAGTAATTTAATACAGAGGTCAGAGAAAGTCTTCAGTACAGTATAGTAATATCAGCCATGGCTGATGAGATGCTCTTCAAACCAAGACCACCGGTAGCTCAATGTAGCAACAGAGAAGAAGGGTAATCCACAACATGGAGGAGCCCATGAGAGTGAGCAATGTACAGTTCCTGAATGAATGGGTGTTTCTGAGAGCACCAGTACAAAATCTTTGAGACAAATAAGTAGGCTTGTTTGATTTTTTAAAAAAGGTTCAAAACTCACTTCGGATGTAGGGGGCGCTGGTGGTTTGATTAGAAATTGAATCAGAACTTTCCAAAATTTCTGAAACTTTGGAATACTTCATTAATGACAAACACGCATGCACAGTAGGAAAAAACGCAGAGAAGGCAATACACTCACTATGGGGCCTGTCGCCTTCTCTCCCCCCCCCTCCTCCTCCTCCTCCTCCTCCACATTAACAGCCAAGGCAGGCCTGAAGTGAAAGAGCCCCTCAGTCAGGCTGAAGCCCCTCTGGAGCTGCTTGGCTCCTGCTGCCAAGCTTCAGCCTGATGAGGGGCTCTTCCACTCCAGGCCTGCCTCGGCTGTCAACAAAACCCTGCAAAATGAGCCCACACAAGGACAGGCTTCTCCCCTTGTGATTCACCTTAAATCCAGCCCCATTCAACCCCCCAAGACATCTTCCCCATTAGGTTTTCTGGAGACATTTCTAGCCCCAAAATTATATATACATGGAGGAGTAACCAAAAGGCAACCTAATTCTTTAACAAGGTTGGAAACAAACTAGACTGAAAAGCTTTAGAGAAAGTGGGGACTGACTGGGGCCAGGCTTTGGGTGCCTTTTCACCTATCTTTGGCAACTTTGGATCAAGGTGACATTTCCCAAAACTGGGGAAGGAAGGGAGGAAAGGGAGGAAGGGAGGGAAGGGAGGGAGGGAGGGGGTAAAGAAAGGAAAGGACCGAGTAAGGGAAAGAATAAGGGAAGAAAGTGAAGGAAAGGAAGAAAGTGAATGAAGGAAATAAGGAAAAGAAATGACTTAGGGAAAGAAGAAGGGAAGGGCAGGAAAGAAGGTGAAGGAAGGGAAAAAAGTGAATGGAGGATATAAGAAAAAGAAAGGAGTTGGGGGAAAAGGGAAGGGAAGAAGGTGAAGGAAAGGAAGAAAGTGAATGAAAGAAGGAAAAGAAAGGAAAGGAGAAAAGGATAGGAGTAAGGGAAGGGAGGAAAGGAAAGTAGGTGAAGGAAAGAAGAAGGTGAAGGAAGGAAAGAAAGAAAAGAAAGGATAAGGGGAACGGGAAAGGGAGGAGAGGGAATAGAAGGGAAAGAAAGTGAAGGAAGGAATGGCTGGGATTCAGTTTTCTTCAACTCTCCTCTTTCTCCGCATTAACAGCTGAGGAGGAGGAGGAGGAGGAGGAGGTGACGCAGCAAGTGTATCACCTCTTCCGCATTAACAGCCGAGGCAGGCCAGGAGTGGAAGAGCCCCTCAGTCAGGCTGAAGCCCGGCCATTCCTTCTACTAATGTTAAGTGCCTTTAATAGATGCTTTTATCAGGTCTTCTTGAGGTAGTGTGGCTCATAGTACGTTTATTTTGTTTTTCATAGGGCCCTTCCACACAGCCATATAACCCATAATATCAAGGCAGAAAATCCCACAATATCTGCTTTCAACTGGGTTATCTGAGTCCACATTGTTGCGTATTCCAGTTCAAAGCAGAAAATGTGGGATTTTATGTTTCCCCAAGGAAATTATTAGATTAGGAGATTTGTTTCCAAAAGTACAATCCCAAGCATTTCAAAAGTTGAAATCCCAAGCAGAGAAAGGGTGCTAAAAGTGGAGTTTTGTTTTTCTCCAAGGAAATGATTAGCAGATTATAGGAGATTTCTTGTTCCTAAAAGTACAATGTGTAACCCATACAGACAAAGCGGACTCCTTAGTGTGGTTCCCCAACCCTGTCCTTCCCTTGCTAAGCAGTGGCATGGCATCTTTCCCACCCAAGCAGGCTGCCCTAGTCCCTTTCCCTGGCATCCCCTCCCCATATAGTTTCCCCTCATTGGCTGGAGGCAAGCATCCCAGCATGCAAGCTGCTGCTTGCCTCCAAATGCTGGGTCTTTTTAAATTCATTTCCTGACTCAGAACAAAGATGGCGACAGTGGCTTCAAAATGGCAAGGATACTTCCGGGTTCCCAAATCACTTCGAAATCACTTGATCTGAATTTAATCCGAATTATGAAGATTCCAACTAGACCTAACCATGCCTACAAATAAGCTTAGCGGGAAACTCCTTCTTTGATAATGGCATTGCAAGTAGGAATGGAATGGGATGGGGGAGGCTAATACCCCAAAAAGCAATGTTTCCCAAAGACTTATTATGAGGAAATGTGCACCTCAACACAAGCATCTCTACATTCGCAAGTTAACATGTCTTTCTGAGAAATAATGTTCACATAAAACAATGCACATACATGTTGATTTCAGAATACCTGCATTTGACTATAGAGAAATAATGAGATATCATGGCGATGGAGCCGTAATCTAAACATTAAACTCATTTACGTTTCTATGCGTTTTATACATATAACCTGGAGGCAATTTTATAGATAATATTGTTATTAATTTTGTGCCTGAAACAAAGTTTGAGTTCATTGAACCATCACAAAACAAAGAGATCACTATCTCAACCAACCATGTGGATTATTTTTCATTTTTTATTGTTTTGGATATTGGAATTCCTCAACTTGTTTTTCAAAACGTGAACAGCAAATAAGGACATCACTGGGGAAATATTGAAATGAACTTTACTTAATGAGGAGGGTTGTATATATTACACTCAAATAACGTGTATATTATAGAAATTTTAAACAAGCACACACATTTCAGTGCACCAAAAAAACCTTAAGTCTCACAACCTTTTAGGAAATGCTAAGTATAATTTTTAAGTAGAACAGAAGGGAAACGACAACTATCATTTTATGCCTATCTATTTAAATAATTTAATGTTTACTACTTAAAACTACTACTACAACAATAACCTCTTTCTAAAATCTCCATTGTGTAAAAAGTGTCCCAAGCGCTTTTCCGACACCAAGATTGAAAACTGTACTTGATAAATTCTGTTTCCCAGTGACGGTGAAGAAGTATTCTTCTTATTCTCACATATTCTCACCTTTTACTTCCACCTTTATAAGCTGTAACACAGTTAATGATTTCTTTGCCAATGGGTATGTTGATCTGGCATACTGTCAGAGTCATTACAGGAACCCATCCATTAACAGTTAATCCTTATTTCCACATGAACCCCCATTTCTTGGACTGAATGGATGAAGGGCATTTATTTTTGTCACTCCTTTACACATAGTTTTGCCATCTCAGCACATGTATTGTATCCACCTTGTACATCATGCTAGAAACTCTAGCATGATGTAGAGTTATTAATAAATAAATCTATTGGTTATTTAATAAATAAATATATCTGTATATCATTGGTCATTCAGTGAATATTTATTTAGTTATGCTACCTTCATAATTTCTCTGCTTCCACAGCTCTAAAGACCTCAGTGGTGGGATTCGCTATGCATCATGGTGAATCCAGCGGTCAGAGGGGCAACCAGTCCCAGCACACCCACATCACCCATATCATACACTTACTCATCCCACGGGGGGATTGCCACTGGCTTCTTCCTGTGCTAGCCCCGTTCTTCTCTATGAGAACATGGGAAGGCTCCCATATTTTCTTTTTCAGTGTCCTAGAACACTTGTAGCATACTAGAAAGATGGAGCCCCACTGGAAATTGCCACTAATCATCTGATGGCATCCGGCAGGCTCTGTCTTCCCAGCGTGCTGCAAACATCCTAGGATGCTGAAAATCACCAATGTAATGGGGTCCTTGATCTTGAGGAGAGAAATTCCTAACAGAAAGCTGTTTTTTCTCATTCTGTATTGGAACCTGAGGTTTCTCTGTGTACTCTTAACATCCCAGGTACATACCCCCCCCCCACACACACACACTTTACCAAATCATTTATAACATATTACATTTACACATTTAAGGAGAGGTAAGAAAGAATAGCAGGCTCCACATGGGAGAGAGACAGTATAACATTTTATTGAAACTGAAGTCCATTTCACATCTCTGGTCCTCTACTTCTCAACTTCCTCCCGTGGGCCCCATAAAGATCAGGGAGACCAGGGGTGCATCTAGACTTTATAATTAATATGGTTTGACACCATTTTAACCACCATATCTCAAACCTATAGAATAATGGAAGTTGTAGTTTGATGAGGCACCAGCATTCTTTGGCAGAGAAAGCTAAAGACCTTGTAAAACTACAAATATCCAGTATTGTCTTCCAACCCCCCGAAATAAAAGACAGACACAGTATATTTGGTTTTCAAATTCTGGGCAACTTTTATTAAAATAGTTACCTATTTAACTTGTAACTAACTAACTTTTGGTGTCAGTTCAACTTGGTGTGTGTAAGCCAAGGTAGCGTCTTCTAAAGTCTCTCACCTTTTGAGACTAGACTCTCCGTTCCTGGGACAATCACCCATCACCTCACCCCTAAGCAACCTCTAGGTGAGTGTTTTAGATACTTACACCCTTAGGTACCTTAAATGTATATCCACCTTTGGAAACTAAACTATTTACGCTTTGCTATTTTATTAACCAGCCATTCCCATCTAAACTAATAGACAGTATAGGATAGAAGGCAAAACCCTGTGGGCAATTCCTATCCGACCCCAAATGTGAAACCATTTGAGCGATCATTATTATACTTATCCATGGCGGGAGTGGTGGGCGATGATGGCTTCCAGCCGAATGAGGGAGAAATGAGGGCTGGCACCACGATGTGCCAGCCCCACCTCCTTCCAGCACTTTCTGTGCAATCACCAATCTCTTCTCCGGGGGAGGAGACAAAGTGATCCACCCCCAACTTGTTGGAGGTAGTGTATTGTCTTCCAACGAAATAAAGACAGACACAGTATATTTTGGTTTCAAATTCTGGGCAGCTTTATTAAAATAGTTACCTATTTAACCCCTTAAACTAACTTTTTTGGTTCAGTTCAATTGGGGGGGAAAAAAGGCCAGGTGCTCTTTAAGTCCCCCTCAGCTCTTTAGGGCACTAACTGGGTCCCCTGTATTTTTTAAAGGGGAACCCCAAAGGGGAAATCAAAAATCTCTTACCACCCCTTGACTCTCCCTTCCCCTGGGAAATCCCACCTCCCCAAAAACTTAACCTCTGGTGATTTTTTTTCTTCCCCTTGGGTACCAAAATGTTTTTTAATTTGGAAACTAAACTATTTCCCGGGGGGGTTGGGAGCAAATGTCCTTTTGGCCCCCCCCCCCCCTCAAAATCAGCCAAAAATTTACCAAAAATGTTAAGAAACATTGCATTTCCCCTACATCGAGGGGTGGATTCCATCTGCCCAAAAAAGGGGGGGTTTCTGAAATCTGCCCATAAATTTAAAAAACCCCCCCCGACCTTTAAGCCCCGGGGGTACCCATTTCCCCCCTTTTTTTTTTTTTTTCCTTTTTTTGGGGCATCCCGCCATGCCAGGGCGGGGGAGTAACCGCAACAAGGGCCCCGGCCTTTCCTCCCTTTTTTTAGAATCCCCCCAAAAGCTTGCAAGTGGGCCCCTCCCCAAAAAGGCCCCGATTTTTTCCCCAAAAGTGTTAACCACCCCCCGGGGCCCCCCCCTTGGACTGGAAAAGTAAAAATTCCGCCCACCTCCTAATTCCCCCCCCCCAAAAGAACCCTTTTTGAGCCGGGCCCCCAAAATCGGCCATAGTGAGACCTCAGGCCCCTCCTTGCTGCCAACCAGCAACTCTACACCTTCCTGAGTAAAGGTTAAAGTCAGAGTGTAACAAGGCCCTCAAGGATAGGTCAGTCTTAGATGTTGGGACTAACTCACTAATCCTCAAGGCTGCAAAAAATGCTGTCAAGGCAGCCGCATGAAAAAGAATTTGTTCATGGGCGTCCGCACAAACCTTGGGCCACACTAGCTTCAGGCCTTTTAAGATGTCAGGAGTAATGGGTTCCTGGTATCCGTAGCTGACTCTGGCTGCGTGACCATCAGGTCAGATCTTATGCAGCCGGAGGTCATCAGTGGCGTCTGGAAGGCCCTGTGCCTTAAGCCAGTAAGCCAATGCGGCCAAAAGCGCACCCTAATCGAATGGGGCCAAACCTCTCCTCTAGAAAACACACAAAATTGCGCTATGTGTTAGTAAGGAACCGGGATAGCCTGTGGCATGTTGTAGTCCCTCCTAAACTCTTCGAACTCCTTCACTGCCCTTGAATAAGCCTTCATGGAACTAGGGGCCAGAGCTGACACCATACCAGTTAACGTTTCGTGCTCCCAACCGTCCAAAGATGGTCTGGCATGCATTGGGGCCGGACGTCGGCGCGGGTTCCAACTGCCCGGGAAACGCTCCCATCTGCATCGAGATAGGCGTCGGCAAGTGAGTTATTAATCCCGCGGCGTGGAAGGCACGAAACAAGATATTAAACTTCAAGCAGTGGAGTGTGAAATGCTAAACGCATTCATGACCCTCTGGGATTTTGATGTCAGGAATGATTACCTGCACTGTCGTAAGTTGTCACACCAAAAATGAACTGTAGAGTTTGCAAACCTCTCAGCCCATATTGTGACCTACCAAAATGGGAAAAAAACTCAAGAAAAGTCAAATCGACCGTGATGCCGGCGTCATGCCATGTTTTGGCCACTGTTCCACTTTACCACTGGCCGTCAAAAATAAACCCCAAAACCTATGGCGCGGAAGCATCAGAAGCCACCTTCAATGCATCCATAGCAGTAATTCTTGTCTCCAAAATGAAATTCCATTGAAATTTGAAAAAACTCAGCCAAATTGCAAGTCGGCCCTAATGCCGCGTGTCACCCGCAAGTAATGGTGCGGGGACTCAATTTCAGAAATGGCATCGCACAACCTGCGTAAAAATGCACGCCCGGGTGCCACCACCCTGCATGCAAAATTTAAATGTCCAATTAACTCTTGAAATTCCTTCAGGGTCGCCTTCTTACGACCCAGGAATACCGAACATTAATTGTCAAATTGGTTATCTTATCTATGGGAAGCCTCGAAAACTGATTAATGGTATCGAGCTCTATCCCAAGAAAAGTCAAAATGGTATTCGGACCTTCTGTCTTTTCGTCCGATAGTGGAACCCCTAAATGGTTGCTCAATTGTTGGAATGAGTGCATTAGAAATCTGCACTCTCAGTCCCCTGCCCTACCTATAAAAACAGAAATCATCCAGGTAGTGCACTACCCCCTGGAGGCCGGATTTTGCCTTAACTGCCCACTCTAAAAATGTACTAAATTGTTCGAAGGCAGCGCATGAAACCGAGCAGCCCATAGGCAGTGCTCGGTCCATGTAAAAAAGTCCACGGAACCGAAATCCGAGGAGATCAAAATCCGCCGGGTGAACCGGGAGCAGACGGAATGCAGATTTAATGTCGCATTTGGCTAAGTCGGCTCCCAAGCCCAATCGACGGACTCTGGCGTACCGCTGCATCAAACGAAGTGTATTTAACAGAAGACAATTCCTCAGGGATAGAGTCATTCACTGACCCGCCCTTGGGGTAGGACAGGTGGTGAATGAGCCGATATTCTCCTGGGTCTTCTTGAGCACGATTCTAATGGAGAAACCCTCAAACATGGAACCCGGTGGCCTGCTAAAGGTCCAATAACCCTTCCTTCTTTAACCTCCTTATCTATCTTAACCTGAACTAACTGTTCCAAACCGTTAACTGACTTCAAATTCCTAGCCAACTGTGGCCTGCGTGGCCCCATCGTTGGTATTCGGAAGCCCTGTGAAAAACCTTCCCAAACATAACGCGCCGCTTCCCTATTGGGATAAAACTTTAACCACTCCCTTAACTGGTCCAGCCTAATTGGGCTGGGGCCCTTTGGGAATAGGTGATTGCCAGGGTTCTTTCTATTGTGCTGACCGTCCTGGGTCCGCCCTGTTGAAACTACCCCTTGAACAGTTACGTGTTGCATGTGATCCTGAACAGATGCTGCATGCGTGCTGGAAACGGCAAGGGTTGCGGCTGCATGTCCCTCTGGCCGCAAAATCCCAACAAAGGTTTCCCCGTCGCTGGGCCTGTTGTTGCGTGCCACTCCGCCGAAAGGACTGGGTGTTTCTGGTGACAATGGTCTGTCCACTATCTGCCTTTGCTTTAATTGACCCTTTCAAAGAACCCATGGCCTCGGACCATAATTGAGTATTGATCAGGTCCCACCTCATGTCAGGGGTCGATGCGGCTTCCAGACGGAAACGCCGATCGTAAAATGAGCCATGCGTCCCCCTGGGCCGTTAAGGTGTGCCTCGCTTATTAAAGTTTGATATCTAAACAGAGCTGGACCCCTATCAGGATGTGCTTCTGAAATTATGGCTGCATAAACTGCCAAACATGCATGCCAGTTTACCCAAATTTGTTCCACCTTCCTCTTTTTCAACTCATCTTTTCGCTCATCATCCAGGTCCTCTTTTTCTTTTTTATCCAAATCCCTGAAATACAGGGAGAAGATGTCTATATATTCGTTACGCAAAATCTTATCAATTACTTTTTGCGTAAGATGAGCCCCTAATGCAACCACCGTCTTACTGGGGGTCATGTGGGCGGGCCATTTTTCAGTCCCCCAGTACTTGTTTGCGACACTGGTCCTGGCCTCCTCCAGGGTGACAATGGACGCCGTGGCAGGTCGTGGAGTGTCTCCTCCTTTTTCCAGCCCGGTTTGTGCAGCAGGAGCCGACACCATACTACTCTGCGTGTTGTGCTGTGTGGAGAGTGCAACCTGGCCCTGATCCCAGGGCCAAGTTAGTGTGGTGTTTGTACCTTGCGACGTTGAGGGTCTCTCTGACCCCACAACCCGGGGTATCTCCTGGATCGCTGCCGCCTGCTCGCACCCTGCAGGTGTTGCAACTGCTGTTGCTTGAGCTGGGGGTCCCACTGCCGTTGCTGCCGACCGGATCGGCGCCATCTCCGGCTGCGACTGGTCCTCCGGCTGTTCTGCCTGCCGTCCTGGGGACTGTTCCACTGGACGATCTACCGCTCGTCTCCGTGCTGCACGCTCGGCATCTATTACAGAAAGACGAGACAATAGATCAGCATAAATCAAGTCTCGACCAGCCACGCGAGCAGGCCTCGCCTCCCCCCTCTGCACGTTTAAGCCCATCTCTCCCTCGATCTGTCGAACCCTCTGAGCGAGGCGTCCAAAGTCCGCTGCAGTGACCCCCCTCCCCTAACGGGGGAGGCCTGCGGGGCCAATGCCCTCTTCGTCGTCTTCTTTGCCGGGCCTTTTCCTTTCGGCCCCCCGACGTTCTTCTTAGGCGCCATCTGCAATGTAAAGATCGAGACCAAAACGTCAAAGGAAAAGCCTCAATATGGCCCCAGTTTTTTTTTTTTTTGGGTCAGTAGCAAGCTAACCTCAAAGTCAGGAGCTCGCTCCAACTTGTATATATATAATAAAAATTTATAAATATAATCTTTCCCTATAACAATAGTTGTAGTCATTGTCTTATAATTAATTATGCATATAAATTTGTCAATCTTTCCCTTTTTTATTATATATATTTTTTTTTATTTATTTATTTATTTTATTTATTATTATTATTATTATTATTTTTATAGATATCTCATTTCCTTTTATTTTATTTTATTATTTCTCCTTTTTTTATATAGTATATTTTGCTATTATTGTATATCTGCATAAATACAATCTATGAATCTATTGCTTTCCCCTTTTTTTTTTGAGTTAAAACGTTTTGTCTAATTTTATTTATTTTATTTTATTTTATATATATATATATTTTTATTATTTTATTTTATTTTATTTTCTATAACTTTAATTAATTAATTTTAAAGCTAAAAATGGCCGCCAAACCAAAATGGCGGCCCCCACAACTAAGCCACCATGTGGCCAAGATGGCGGCCCCCATAGCAGGCCGCCATGTGGCCAAGATGGCGGTCCGCCGTCCTCGCCGCCGTACAACAAAAAAATGGCGGCTGTTTACTTTGTAGCTGCCAAAATGGCGGCCTACATAAACAAGCCGCCAGACAGCAAGATGGCGGCCCCCATAGGAGGCCGCCATGCACCAAAATGGCGGCCGACAACTTCCGGCCCCAACAAAATGGCGGCCCAGCCACTTCCGCTTGCCGTACAATATGGCGACCAGCAGTGGCCCGCCGTGTACGGCAAGCGGGCAGCTACATGGGGGCAGCCATTACTAAGATGGGCGCATGCGCAGCTCTAACAGGCGCATGCGCCCTTGCGATACTGGCCACCGCAATAAGCGGCGCCAGTCCGACTGCAAGTCCCGCCGGATCGGGCCCGCCATGGGCCGCAGCCAAGGCCCGCTCTTCCTAATCCCGCCAGCCCCCTCGCCGGATCGGGCCCATCGGAGGCCGCGACCGGGCCCGCTCTGCTGGAGCCCGCATGACCTGCGGCCCTGGTCCTTTCCAGGCCGCCGACCACCCGCCGGGGCTCCCCCCCCCAGCCGACCAACGCGACGCCGAGGAGGAGGCCTGCTGCCTAGGCCCTAGTGCCCGGGCAGCCAAGCTCGCCAAAACTCAAGCTGGGCCTGACGGAGGCCCGACGCCCTACTGCCCCCAGCCCCACCAGCAAGTAAATTATTATTATTATTGCTCCTATTATTATAAATTTGTTTGTTTGCCTCTCTTTTTTTTTTTTTTTTTTTTTTTTTTTTAAAACTATGATTCTTTGTATTTTTAATCCATTGAAGAGGCCCCCGGGCCAAGGGCAGGGGGAATTAATATGGGAGCAATAAATTAGTCAATTAAATATGCCATAATATTAAACGGGGCGGGGGGGGAGGGGGACTTAATATGGGAGCCATAGATTAATCAATGAAATATGCCATAATATTAAACGGGGAGGGGGTGCCCCTACCACGACCGGCTGACTAGGCAGCCAAACCAGGTAAGGGTAACCATGCAAGGCCTCTCAATGGTTCCCTTGCCCCCAGGAAGGCCCCAAACCGACCTTCGTCTTCTGGAAATAGGCCTCCTGGGACAAGCTGCCTCCTTCGACGATGGCTTCCAGCCGAATGAGGGAGAAATGAGGGCTGGCACCACGATGTGCCAGCCCCACCTCCCTTCCAGCACTTTCTGTGCAATCCACCAATCTCTTCTCCGGGGGGAGGAGACAAAGTGATCCACCCCCCCAACTTGTTGGAGGGTGAATTGTATTCCATAGCGTTGAGTCAAGGCAGGAAAAGTGGTGTCAAACTACATTCATTCTACAGTGTAGATGCATCCTTAGGCAGCCAAGAAGCACCCAGCTATGCCCCTATAACTCAGTCATAGAGGTTTCAGAGGATATCATATGGGGAGCGAAGATTGTCTGCTTTAGGGAAAGTGGTGAGAGCAAATTGCACGAGTGATTATTCCTAGATTTGATTGACTCTGTGCCAACCTCTAATGGCTCAATGCCTTCTGAACTATGAGTATACATTGACCCTCTCACTACCTTTCCATTGCAATTTATCCAACTATTATGGTCATGCAGAATGTACATTTTCTAGAATCACGCTTTAGGTATTTCTCCTGATTGTGAGTTCTGCATATAAACATGCATTTTTATTACCACTATTCAAATCATTTCCAATTTAAGATAATCATATCATGGGGTTTAATTGACCAGATTTTTTCAGATAGTGCCTTAGATATTTGCCATGACTTTCCTCTGAGGTTTAGGGAGAGTGGCTTGTCCAAAGTCAGCAAGTGGATTTCCATGACTGATCAGGGATTCAAGCTCTGATCTCTCCAAGTCCTACCAATGCTCGAACCGTGACATCATGCTGGCTCCCATTCATTATATTTGTACAATTAAATTGACTAGTAAGAAGCAGCAAGTCTGCTAAAGATGTTCATATAATTATATCTCCATTTAATAAACTTGGATTAACAACCGCAAACCAAAGAAAGAGGCTTGTCTCCTGAAATTTCTAATCTTTCCTGAAAGATTCAAGTAAATGAAATCCAAACAGCTGCTGTAATTGGCTAAAAATTACCACATTTAGTGATAAATGATTCTCCGGTGATGTTTAATGAAAATTGGAGTTTGCAGGATCTAAGAGCAAAATTCAACATGCTCTTCTAAGCTGTGCCATTGACCTCCCTAGTTTAATACCCTGTTAATCGTAGAAAATTGGAAACAAATGCTTCAATTAAATGCAATTAATTGGCAATTAATTTAACAATAAACAGATGGCCAGAGAATTCTCTGATAATTAAATCACAGTTTATGTGGAAGACCATATGACTTGTATTGTTACAGAAAATTGAAATAAAATAGACAAAAAAGGTACTAATACATTAGCATCTGTATGAACATTTTCATTTTTTTTAAAAAAAAAATAACAGAGATAATTGTTCAAAAATATTTGCATCTATTTAGTAATAAGAGAATAAAAACTCATTTAGGAAGGTACAAAATGGACAATATAAAAGTTTTCTAGGGAAAATGTTGAGGTAATTAGATGTGATCAAATGAATATTTCCATCAATAATCAGCAGGGTTTTAAAAAGGAGCCTTTCCTAATTGGAAAGGCAAAGGACTGAACTTAGCACCTTTTGAATGCAATGTGTTTTCTACATTACTGAGCTATAGCCCTATCAGAGTAAATGTGTGGCCAATACCAAACTAAGGCCAAGATCCAAGGCAGCAAATAAGAAAAGATAGAATTTGTACATCAAAGATGGCAAATCCTAGGTAGTAGAAGACTGCACTGGGTCCTGCCTAACACATAATAGTCTGAAGTTCTACAAGGTCTTTAGCTTTCTTTGCCAAATAATGCTGGTACCTCGCAAACTACAACTGAGCAATTTCAATTAAATTAGTGTCAAACTGCAGTAATATCACATTGTAGATGTATCTTCAAGTCATCAACTGTAAAAGCAGCTTAAAAACCCATCTTTTCAATTCAATTTCTCACTTATTAATCGCCCTCCATTAAATGCTCCAGGCGATTTACATAAAACATTGCATAAGAACATACAGCAGTAACCATGTAGACTGTATTAAACATTAAAAGCTCTGCTAAAAAGCCAAGTCTTAAGTGCCTGAGCAAAGGGCCTCAAGTCGCACATGGCCCTCATGTGGGGAGGCAAAGAGTTCCACAGGGCAGGGGCAGAGATGGAGAAGGCCCTACGTCTCGTGGACTCGAAGCGTACTTCCCTGGGGCCCAGGACATGCAGTAAGTCTAGTAGGAGGAGTCTTGACGACCACAGGCGGTGGAGAGGGGAGAATTGAATTGAAAAAACCCATCTCAAAGAAGCCCTAATTACTAGATGGTGTTTTGAAACTCAGACAAACTCACTGTCAAAGCAAAATATTTATGGCCTTAGACTAGATATGAGCAAACTTTGATCATCTGGATGTTTTGGACACCATGTACAAGGGAGGAGGGACCAGGCTTGTTTCTGTTGCCCTGGAGACTAGGACACAGAGCAATGGCTTCAAACTACAAGAAAGGAGATTCCATCTGAACATTAGGAAGAACTTCCTGACTCTGAGAGATGTTCAGCAGTGGAACTCTCTGCCCTGGTGTGTGGTGGAGGCTCCTTCTTTGGAGGCTTTTAAACAGAGGCTGGATAGTCATCTGTCAGGGGTGCTTTGAATGCAATTTTCCTGCTTCTTGGCGGGGGGTTGGACTGGATGGCCCATGAGGTCTCTTCCAGCTCTATGATTCTATGATTCTATGATTCACACTAATGTGTGAAAAGAATATGCTCAGATAACTAGATGTAGATTGCATTGAGAGCATAGTGCAAAGGTGGTAAATATTAATAACAACGAAAGCCAATCACAGGTCAAAACATAGGACAACTGGTGCAATATCTTCTTTAAAAAGTGTCATATGGTTCCTAAGTTGCCAAATGAATAGAGAGAGCTGTAATGCTGTACACGGCAAATTGTATTCATCCTGTCAGCAAGAACTAAAGTTAAGCTATTATCACCATGCAAATTACTCATGTAAATCATCCAATGAGTATTGCCCGTAAGTGGTAATAACTATCAATCAACTAGCTCCAACCATTATATATCATCAGCCCACCATCATTTATCACCATCCATTATATATATACCATCAATTATTTCATTATAGCAGATATTTGAATGAGAGAGAAAGTCAGTTTATATATATATATAGAGAGAGAGAAAGTCAGTTTTTGCCTAAAAGGTCCAGATCTATCTGTAAGAATGCTGTAAAATCCACCCTCCCACATATGTCTTTCCCTTTTCTACACATTTTACCTTACTATGATCAAGCCAATGCCCTGGTTTGGGATTGCATGGGCTGGATTTACACTGTCAAATAATGCAGTTTGAATTGCATTATGTGGTCAGTAGGCCTGGTTAGGTTCGTCGGATGTCCTCGGAATGAATTCGGATATAAATAAGTTTTGAAATGTATTTGAAGAAGTTTAAGTAACCCGGAAGTGAACTTCCTATTTCAAAGCTCTTCCGCCATTTCTCATAAGTTATGCGGAAGGACGCAGCTTCCCTTCCCTTCCTGCCTGCGAGGGAAAGAAAGTCGCCTCCAAACTGGGAGTTTCACCCACTTTGGACATGGCATTCATTCCCTCCCAGGCAGGAAGGAAAGCCGTGTCCATAGTGAGAGTTTAACCCGCTTTGGAGGCGGCTTTCCCTCCTGCCTTGGAGGGAAGGAAAGCCGTGTCCAAAGCGGATAAAACCCTGGTTTGGATGCGGCTTTCTTTCCTTCCCACGTCAGAAAGGAAAGCCGCATCCAAACTGGGTTATACATCAACTAAGGGTTTCCAAAATTTTGGAAATTTTGGGAATTTTGAACCATTTCCCCTTTTAAAAAATCAAAAATCAATTTAATTTTGAAGCGCCAGCACCCCCTACATCCAAAACGAGTTTTGTTCCATTTTTTCCTTGATCAACCAGCCCTAGTGGTCAGTGTAGACTGATATCATGTAGTTCAGTGAAGTTCAAACTACAGTGAATGGGTCTATGTCACACAATATATATACAACTTGAAAGATCCAACAAAGGGTCTGATCTGTTAGAGAAACTGAGGCGGACTATGGCAGAATTATCTTCTTTGTCCTAGAGAATGACATATCCAGCTTCAGTGAATTAGAATTAGAAAAAAGGAGGCTGAGACATAAGGCTTGATGAACCATTGGAGAGTGTTTTCCTCCAATAGAATTTAAGGTTAGCTGCCTTTCATTTTTCCAAGCCTGACTTTTTTCCAAGCTTCATGTTGTTGTTTGAGGGATAGTGATAATTGAAAGAGCAGGTTCTTTGTTTTTTTCCACCTTGTGTGTCCTCTGTTTGGATGAGTGGCCATGAGGAATGAAAGTATGCCATGCAATGGGGTTCATGTGGTCACTGAAGACTGATGCCAAAGGAGCAGCCATTGAGACCCCTTGTTCAATAATCTCAACCGCAAGACCTTTCACTGTAGAATTTCATACTTGAGGCTTGATTTTTTTCCTTTGTTAAACCTATGGGTGCTATAGATTTAGTGGACAATGGGACTTGTTCCATGAAGTCACTGGGGTCAGATACCAAATGAGCAGCTACTGGGCATCCTTATTCAATGACAAGGGCTTTCTGTATGGAATTCCATATTAGTGATTTGGTCTTCTTTCTTAGTAACATGGATGCTGTATATTCAGTGGACCCTTTATCCAGATTGAATTTCAACTCTCCTTAAGCATGTTCAAGTCTGAAGCATGATTTGTAGACTGCAGTTTTCTAGACTGCTTTATTTTCCATAGACTGCTTTATTTTCCATAGGGAAATATGGCTTCCCCATGTGATGGGGCAGGGGGGATGCTGCGACAGAGCACCCTGTGCAGTTACTGCCAGGACGAGGTAAGATGCCTTCATTCTGGCATTATGTTTGACAGGATCCATAGTCTGTTGTGGCACAAGCAACAGAGTCCTGTGGACCCTTAAAGAAACACATGTATGTGCTTTCATGGACTACAAGCCACTTCATAAGATGCAAAGAATATATTCTGGAATTTCAAAATGTTTTATGGTGCATATAGATGTAGCAGTGTGCAGTGTTACTGCAAACTAATGATGGGGGAAATGTAGCCAAGTTATTTGGGAGTGCATCTTTTGGAAACATGCAGAAATGACAATTCTGCATGTTTGGTATGGTAATCATTGCCCTGTTTGTCATCAATCCCCCCGCCCACCAGCCCACTCCTATCCAAAAATAATTAGAAGCAGTCTCTCAGACACTTTCAGTTTTAAGGTTTTATTTGTTTGGATTTTTAAAAGTCCTGCTACAAAGGGAGAACTTACAGGGAATTACACATAGATAATACTGCACTTAAAATACTGTTTGTCATAAATGTGCCATGTGATTGTTGGATATACCTTTCTTCATGCTTCTGATGAGACAGGATCTCATCTATAGATGATTCTGTACTGATAAGATTTAGTAAGAGTAGCCACTTATGGATCCATTGACTTTTATTAGCCTATAATATTCATATATTCAGACTTTAAATATTCAGTATGTGGCACTTGTTAGATGAGATTGCAGGACTCAATGTGTTTGCAATCTCAGATTTCAGAATTTATCACAAATCATGCATGAAGAATTTTTTTATAACTAGGTTAACTCATGTATTACCTTTAGTTACTGGAGGGAAATTTGAAAATAATTTCTAATTGCTTTTTCCCAGGAGTGGCAGTCATGTCACAAAGTTATTTTTCAAAATGGGAAGCATTCAAGTGGCAAGGAAAAGAATATAGAAGCATGTGAGAAAACAAAACAAATTCATATATTAATTAATAGAATAAAATGAACAGTTGAAACCAGAAAATTAGTTACAGCAGACCTGCAACAGTAGCAAAAAAAAGTAGAGGGAGGTAAAGGTTTTAGAAAAGGCAAAGATCTAATGGCACATAATAATTAAAGCAAAATTAGAGCATTTAAGTGGGATGAGAACAGAAGACCATTCATTTTGCTAACTAAATGGCAACCTTTTAAGCTAATTGGACATTTTTAGTATCATTAGTTTCCAGTAAATAGAGTCAGGATTTGGCATTCACTGTGAGGAATAGAAAAGTCGAGATCTACAAGAGACCAGCAGACCACTTCACCTTCCAGAACAACACTGAGAGTTGAAAGAAGGCTATTATGCCATTTGATTTGTTTGATTTTCCAATCATTGTAGCCTATGGTTAGAATGACACATTACTTAAATGGCAATAAGAAATCAATCATAGGAAAATAAATTATAGAAGCATTTAATTTGGGTTAGGTTGAGGAAGAGTAGATATTTGTGTTTATATGTCATCCTTTCAGATTCAATTATGCTTGCTCACCCTTGTAATAGTTTTAGTTTTCTGGCTTTTCATTGCTACAAATAATTTTACCTGAACATTAAATTATGCCGCCCTTTATAAAAATCCAACTAGTGATATAAAACACAACTCTCTACATGGTGAATTCTCTTACATTGATTCTATGCTTCATAAACATAGTATTACTTGTAATTTCATCCCTCAGTACCAACCCCATCTGATTTCACCCTTTAATTAAATTGACTATGACCTCAAGGGACTATCATTTTCACTCTGCTCTTCTGACTTCTGTGTGCTATTATCCTTTGGCACAGAGACAAAAATAAATGGGGTGTGTAGGTGTGTGGGTGGATGGGTACACTAAGGATGGGTTTGTTAGCTTTTACAGTTTTGACGAAAGTAGCCTTTTTGCAACTTGTAAGATTCACTGCAAGAACAAACACACCTCAGGAATTCACACATTTGTGAGGCTTATAGAGAAATAAAGTGCTCACAAACAGTGTGTATATATTGAAGTGCAAACAGCTAAAATGAGAGCAGATTTTTTTAAAAAATAAAAATACGCTTGAAAAAGCTTGAGTCAATAGAGGGAAAGGTGTACTTTTAGCTCAAATATAGGACTGTGCCCTGGCTTACAAAAAGCACAGCATGACTATCAAGCAAAAAGTGGGTGCTAGAAATAACATCATACGAAAGCTGACTGGCACATCCTGGGGATCACAACCAGATACCGTGAAGATATCTGCCCTTGTGCTTTGCTACTCTGCTGCTGAGTACACATGCATAGTGTGGAATACATCTCACTATATTAAAACTATGAATGTGGCTCTTAATGAGACATGCAAGATGTCTATGGCCAACATCCCTGGAGAAATTATACTATTTACCTGGCATTGCACCACCTGATATCCGCTGGAAAGTAGCAGCCAGCAATGAAAGGACCAAGACATTGACATCTCCTGCCCACCCTTTGTTCGGATATCGGCCAGCAAACCAATGCCATCAATCACGAAAAAGCTTCCTAAGATCTACATAGATACTTGCAGGAATACCTCATCAAGCAAGAGTCCAAAAGTGGCAGGCTAAAACCTGGAACCTCAATCTGTGGCTGATACCAGATGAGAAACTTCCTCCTGGGCACACAGAAGACTGGGCAACTTGGAAGGTGCTGAACAAACTACCTTCTGGCTCCACAAGATGCAGAGACAATCTTAAGAAATTGACTATAAAGTGGAGTCCACGACATGCGAGTGTGGATAAGAGCAAACCATAGACCACTTACTACAATGTAGCCGGAGACCTGTGACATTCACAATGGAGGACCTTCTTACAGCCCCACCAGAGGCACTTGAAGATAAGGGAAATCTAGCATAATGTCAAGCTTATAACATGGTTTGCTGTTTTATTATACATTATAACTGTATTCTCAATTTGCTTCTGACACCATAATAAATAAGCTCAAATATATAGCAACCCCAGTACAAAGTAAAAATGGAGAAAATGATGGAGCGACTGAGAGAAATGCAATGGAACTGATGTACATATTTTAACATCCGTAGTGTTTTAACTGATGGGTACATATAGTAATGTAGGAAGAGATGCAGTCCCAACAGTTTGGAGAAAATCCACATATATTAGATTTACAGTTGTGATTAAATGTGCTATCTCTCTTTATCAAACTACATAAAATACTTAGCATCTGTCTGGAAGATGTTCTCCCTCAAGTATTATTTTTTTAAAATCAACATATTCAAGTTCTGGATGGTTGAATTGGTAGATGCAGAATATGTAGATATGGAGATTGACTGTGATACTAAACTAAACAAAAAAAATTCAAATTAAAAAAAACATCAACCAATATACAGCTAGTTATGGCCAAAGCATTATCGTGCATGCATTAAAGTGCTCAGCTTCAATGACTTTCTACTTGGGTTTAGGTAATCTCATGTAGCTAAAAACCTGGGTTGCTTGCTCTTTTTTAATGACAACATTTGTTAGCCTCAACAAATTAAGGCCTGACTGTGGTGTTTTAAAACAACATTGCAATAACCGCTTATTATTAAACACTGGTCACACTTCAGCAAACTTACGATGAGAACTAGGAGGCTTCTATTACCCAGCATTGACTGCTTCCCAGCCTCCCACTGAAATTCAGTTTTATAAGTTTTAGATGTAACTCAGATCTACCAAGTTGTTAACACAAACAATCCATGTTCTTACAAATGGGGGCAACAAGCTGGTATAAGCACCCAGGGCTTTGATCAATTGTCAGATTTCCCAGGGATACAAAGAGGATAATACCTATTCACAATCCAACTCTGTCCCCTTGCTAATCTCCTGTCAGATGAATTCGTCCTACTGTTATCTCTTTGATATTAAGGACTATTTTAGATCAGTTTAAAATTAAACCTCTGAAAATGGGACACAAAAGCATGGCATCAGAACATGAGAACAATTGCTTAAGTTTTTCTTTTCTCTCCCTGCCTCCCCCCAAACTCTTAAGAAGCAAGCATTTGAAATCTACAGTGTGTTTACTGATAAGGTGTTTGAAATGCAAATGAACATAGCCATCAGACTGTATCTCGGTCAGAATTACCAGAAGAACAGAAGCTCTACCAATGTAATGCCCGTTTAACAAACCTTTGAAAAGGACAAGTGTCAAATGAAATGTACAGAATTAAATTCTCTAGAAAATGCATTGGAGAAAGGTCTTTGTCTTCCAACCCCCCAAAATAACGAGACAGACACAAAATATATGGATTTAAAATTTGGGCAACTTTTATTTATTGTTACCTATTTAACTTATAACTTAACTAACTTTAGGTGTCAGTTCAACTTGGTGTGTGTAAGCTGAGGTAGCATCTTCTAAAACCTACCCCTCAGCTATTCAGGCATAATACTTGGGTCCCCTGGAGATTTAAACCCGGGCAACCCATAAGGGAAACATCAGGAGAAATCTCTCTCAACTTTTGAGACCAGACTCTCCCTGGTCCTGGGACATTCTAATTCACCTCATCCCTAACATTAACCTCTAGGTGAGTGTTTGCATAATGTCCCACACCCTTAAGAGGTGCCTTAAGTCTATACCAACCTTTGAATAACTAATCTATTTACATCACGGATTGGAAGCAAATGTCCTATTTAGCTCCCATCCCCCCATCTATTCCTGACTGAACACCTATCTTTGAACCAGATGATTGAACATTAATTGAATCAGGACAGATGAACCTATCTGCCCAATAACAGTGAGGCGCCGTGTGATGATCTGGCTGTGGAATGCAAGAGCCCCCATCTCTGTTCCCCAGGAGTAGAGGCTCTACCTCATCCAGGGCCAAAACCATCGCCTCCTAGGTGCTAAACTGCGTCCAGAGTGGCCCCCCTCCTGGACAAAAGCAACAAGGGGATCCAACCATCCCAACGCTTGCCTCCTACACATCACCACTCCACCGTGGTGATGTAAGCGAGGCCCATAAACTGAGCATAGTGAGTTCTCATGGCCCACCATTGTGCCCAGTTGTGCTAGCAAATGAGGAACCTCCCCAATGCCCAGCGGAACTGACACTGGAACAAGAGTCCCAATGCAAACTTACGACATGGGGTGTACATGGCTCCTGCAAGCAGTGGTTGCCCATTGCCCAGGTTTTGATCTTTCCGTGTCATAACTGTTATTATGACTGAAATGCCCCCTAATATGTCAGCTAACCCTGTTTAGCCTGACTATTGTCCTTAGGTCCAATCCTGTTGGCCCGCCCCTTATTACACTTTAGAGTTGGATGGGATCCAGAGCATATGGCACACAAGTGAAAATGACAGGGCGTGCACACCCCCCCCCCCATGTTGCAAAGTCCCAACATAAAGATTTTTGCATTTGGGACTGTTGCTGGGGGCCCCCCTGACAAATGGGCTATGCCTTTTTGTTATGGATCGTTTGGCCACTGTCCGCCTTTTGCCTGGATGATGCCCTGGTCAGATTCATCACTTCAGACCATAACTGATTGCTAATCAAATCCCATCGCATATCAGGCTTGTATGAAGCATCAAGTTGAAAACGTTTGTCATACTCCAGCCAGGCATCCCCCGGGCAGGTGATGTGGGCCTGGTATATCATATTCTGATAGTGAAATAGCGCTTTGACCCTATAAGGGTGGGCCTCTGAAATTACGGCTTAGTACACCATAAAGCACGACAGCCAGTAATCCCAAATTTGTTCCATTCTTCTCTTTTTTAGGTTGTTCTTCTGTTCCTCATCTAAGTCCTCCTTTTCTTTCTTATCTAACTCCCTGAAATAGAGGGAGAAGATAGCCATGTACTCATTACGCAAGATCTTATCAATTGTCTTTTGCATAAGATGTGACCCTAGAGCCACCATCCTCTTTGTAGGGGTCATGTGGGGTGGCCATTTGTCAGTCCCCCAGAACTCATTGGTCTTGCTTGTCCTGGCTAGTTCCAGCGTAACTGTGGACAGTGTGGGCGGTTTGGGGATTTCTCCCCCCTGCTCCTGGCTGGTTTGGGTGTTGGTTGCCTGCGATGCCTGACCCTGTGTGGTGTGCTGTGTGTGAGACGCTACCTGGGCCAGGAGAGTATGGTGTTCATACTTCGGGATGTCAATGGCTTATCAGCCAACACGGCCTGGAGTAGTTCCTGCACCGTTCCTGGAGGGTCGACCACTGCAGGCGCTACACTGTTGGCAGTGAATGCAGCATGGGCTGTGCTGTTGGCTCAGGCGGCAGCTGGTCGTGAAGATGATCAGCAGGCATTGCTGAGAGCTGACTATTGGGATGATCTCGCTCAGCCTCTATAATGGAAACACGAGACATGAGATTAGCATACATAAGGTCTCAACTTGCTAAACGCGCAGGCTGTGTTTCCCTACCCAGTGTGACTAAGCCCATCTCGCCCTCTATTTGCTGGACCCTCCTTATGAGGGCGTAAGTTCTCCGCCGAACCCTCCCCCCTCCCAAAGGGGAGGTATGCGGAGACAATGGGCGTTTTGAAGTGGTCTTCTTGGCCAGGCCCTTGCCCTTAGGGCCACCAACATTCTTCCTAGGCGCCATCTGAAATGTAAAAGAATCAAGCCAGAACGTTAATAAAAGCAGTGTCACCGCCCGCAATCATCCGCTAGGCCAAAAGCCTGCTGAGACCTGATAGGAGGGACACATTTCTATTACATGATAATCATGCCCTGAAATCTGTCCCGCCTCATAGCCCTTGCTTCTATTCCCGCTGCATAAAGACCAACTTGGTGACATTAACTTGTCTGATTAACACATACATTGCATTTATCTATATCTGTATCTATATCTATATCTATCTATATCTATATATAAAATCTTATTTTACTTTCTATTATTATTATCTTTATTAGTATTATTATTATTTATTTTTATTATTATTATTTATAGGTTAGTAGCAAGCTGAACATGTAGGTCGGGAGCTCCCCCGACGAAAATGGGTTCAGCAGCCATGAAACCTCTAAACCAATTCCATTGTTGCAAGAGTTCAGGATGTTCTTTGGTTGTGTGTTAACTATACATCCCAGAAACTGTAACTCCCAAATGTCAAGGTCTATTTTTCCCAAACTCCATCTGTGTTCACATTTGGGCATATTGAGTATTCATGCCAAGTTTGGTCCTGATCCAACATTGTTTGAGTCCACAGTGCTCTCTGGATATAGGTGAACTACAACTCCAAAACTCAAGGTCAATGCCCACCAAACTGTTATAGTATTTTCTCTTGGTTATGGGAGTTCTGTGTGGGAAGTATGATTCCATTCCATCATTGGTGGAGTTCAGAATGCTCTTTGATTGCGGGAGAACTATAACTCCCAGCTGTTGAGCAAGACCTTCGTGTGTGTCTTTCTGCCATTCCTGCCAGGATATCTATGTTGTGTTCATCAAAACAGGCCCAGGTTTCACACTGAGTGTATAAATACATTTTTAAAACATATTAACTATATGTATTACTGTGTTAGAGTGTCATTTTGTGTCATTTTGGTTGGTGGTGTGCTCTAAACCATGTTACTATCCTCTGGACTATGCATACTCCTTAAGTAGATGTGGACACAATCCCTATATTCTAATATATAATGACACATATACACAAATTGTCCTTATATAATATACATGTAATAATATCCCTGTATATATAATACTTCCATTTTTATTATATATGCCTTAGTATTCTTTAATTTCATTTTATTATTATTATAATTTTTAAAAATATATTTTGTTATTTCATATATATATATATATATATATATATATATATATATATATAATTATTTTTACCAAAATGGTGGCCTAACTGTTGTCCCCCAGAGAAGGCCACCATGCGGCTAAGATGGCGGCCCCTGTACGCGGCCGCCATGTGTCCAAAATGGCAGCCGCAGATAGCCCTCCCGTGCATGCAGGAAGGGCTTGAACACCAGCAGCGGTTGGCGAGAGCACGGCGCCTCTCCATCGCAGCAAGGCCACAGCGCTGGAGGCCATGCTGCCAGAGAGGGCCCTGAAAACGCACACCCCCACCAGATGGGCCCATGCGCCTGGGCACCCCCCTATCACCATGGGACGTGACACCCAAGCCCCACTGCTCCCGTCCTAGCCAGGACAGCCTGGCAACGCCTGCCATTTTTTTAAAGTGGCTGCCAACCAGGAGAGAGGGGAAAGCCGGGTCCCGCTTTCCTGCCTCCCTGTCCCAGACTGCCCACCTGACAGGCCACGGAGAGCCTGTGTGCCCGCCCTAGCGATGGCACCACTGCCCCCAGGTGAGTTATGCCCAGGGCGAATGGGGACCTGGGAGGGGGCCAGCTCTAACCCCCCTGTTAACCATCCCATGAAAGGGATGAAAAGGGAGCCGGGACTCTAGTCACCCTGGTCCCTGAGGCAGTTGCTGCCGAAGGACACGATATAGCTCGAGCCAGGAGCTAAGGGCTACACCAGTAGCTCCCTTGCTCCATGGCAGGCCCCCACACTGACCTTCATCCGTGCGATTAGGGGCCTCTTCTTGCGAGCTGCCTCCCTTGATGATGGCTCTTCGCAGAATGGAGAAGGGGGTGGCATCCAATCATGCCAACCCCACCTCCCCTACTAGAAAGTTTTGTGAAACCAGCCAATCTCTGCTCTGAGGGGAGGAGACAAAATTGCTCCATCCCCCAACTTGTTGGAGGGTGAAGTGTATTATAATAATAATAAACAACATAACTCTCTCACTAGATTTCATGCCATAGCAAGTATCTCTCATGCAACAGTGTGCAATTACAACTAACTAATGGAGAAGTGGCCAGTTAGTATTCATTTGGCCAGTTCTCCTCTCATTCCAAGATACTTTATCTGCAATTTCCTGTAAACTTTAAATAATCTATGGTGAAATATTTTTACCCACAGTTTGACTCACATTAGAAGCACATGCTTCCTAAATAAGGGCTCTCTGTCTCTCTGCTTTCTTCCTCTCAGTTGGGATCTTTTGACCTTTGATTTATGTGAGATGGGATGAACTCCTGTCTGTCAGCCCCAGCTTCCCAACCATGGACATGAGAGGAGCTTCCCATTGGATGGTAAAATATCCAGGCTTCTCCTGGACAATGTCCTGACAGACAGGCAATTCTCTCACACCAGGAGCTAATTGCAGTTTCTCAAGTCACTTCTGACATGAAAAAAAACCCTTTGAACCGCAACTTCCACTATCTCCCAGCATGCCTTCTGGCTACAGTGGACAGGAGATGCAATTCCGCAATATAATAAGGTACACAAATTGTCCTCTCATAATGGCCTTGATTAATTCAATTTCTGTTTAGCAAACTATCTTCCAACAACTATCTTCTGATAGACCTGCTTCTGAGTCTTCTTCCTCTCGCTTTCTCTTCCTTCCCTCCTTAACAGAAAAATAACCTTTCTCATAAGGTCAGAGACACAGGGCAAAAACTGAGTCTGTCGGGAAATGTAAGTACACAGACCTTTGACAGCTTTTAGTGTCATTAGAATGCTGATAAAAGCTATCTCTACCTCTTTTGACCTTTCCATTTAATCCTGCATCCCCAACAGCCCATTGTATATTTTTCCCCACCTCAAAACTGGGATCAAATTCCATGTGTTACTTAATTCATTGTTAGGAAATGACTCTGTGCTTTGTTCATTTGTTTGATTAATGGCAAGATGCCCTTAGGAGCTTCCTTCCCTGCAAGCTCATAGCCATGGTGGGAGAAAGTTTAATTGGGATTGTTAGCTATTTCCTCTTGGAGTACTGTGTCTCCATGAAGAATAGTTGCATGATTGTAAAAAATAAAGGGGGGGGGAGCACACCTTGGTTGGAACTCATGATGGAGGTTACAAATGCATAATAGAAACTTGTCCCATTTGTGACAGATCCATATTTATTATTCAAGTGTATTCCATACTGTTGGGAATATATAATAATTATATAACTCCTCCAAACCTGAGCTTATTGACCACCAGTGCTTTGTGCAATCTGTTCTCTATTGATAGGGCCGCAGCAGATTGATTTTCCTCTTTCTTCCTGTGAACCGTCTCCAGTGCAAAGTGGAATTACAACAAGGATCTTGCTTCTAATGGTTGATACCACTCATGGTAATGGAGTGAGAATTATTATTATTATTATTAGTAGTAGTAGTAGTATTAGCATTTTCCTCTGTCCAGGCCCGTAAACGGGGGCTCTGAGTGAGAGAGGGTCTACCCTAGCAAACCTTTTGTATCGTTATCCCAATACCCTCATGCATATGGGATATATTGAGCATGATGATCAGATCATGATATGAATAAACATAGCAGTTTAAATAATGTACCAGTAAGGCCTTCTCGCAGACCACCCTGAGAATTGGGGGGGGGGGGGCTGAAGCCCCTCAACCCTCCCCCCTCCCGGGCTACATGCCAAAGGAGTTTCAGAGCAGCTAAGATTATGAACCAAAAACAATGTACCTAATCATATTCGCCAGGCTTTACCTAGCATCCTGGAGGAAAGAGGGAGCAGCAGAGTGAATGGGGAAAGCATTGTACTCTTGGAGAGGCCCCTGCATTGGAGCCAGAACAACATGGGAATTTTCCCATGTTGAGAGGGAAGCATCATATGATGCTTTTTCTTCAGTTGGAGGAGGGACTTTCACAGGAAGTTCCCTTGCATCATCTTATGGGCAGTAAGTTCATTATTCCTCCAGCTGGAGCGCAAGCATTGCAGGGCGCTTCCCAAGGGAAATGTGAAGAGACTGAATGTGTGAATTAAAACTTAAGAATATAAACATTATAATAGAATTAAACATAGAAATATTAAAATATAGTTTAAACCAATAAAATTAGCAAACAAATCTTTTAAAACTGCATAAAACACAGCACCTCCTGGCTTGGTCTTAAACATCAGTCTGCTGTGTCACAATAGTAAGAAGAACAAACCCTTGTTGCTCACATTTCACAGGAAATAATACTCTGCAACACCACTGTAACTTTTTGTAACTAAGTAAAGCATTTAGAATTTTGACTGTAGTTCTTAAATAAACATACATTAATATGGTTTGTGTATTCCTTATCTGAAATGCTTGGAGCAGAAGTGTTTTAGATTTTACCTATATTTGCATGTGTACACACACACACACACACACACACACACAGATATCTTGCAGTTGAGACAAGTTTAAAGATGAAATTCATTTTTGTTTCTCTCTCACAACACCCACACAGGTTGAAAGTATTTTTATACTCAATATTTTAAAAATGTTTTTGCATGAAACAAAGTTAGCACATATTGAATTATGGGAAAGCTAAGCTGTCACTATCTCAGTCACACATACAGAAAATTTTGAATTTTGGGATATTTTGGATTTTGGTATTCTGGATAAGCGATGCTCAACTTGTAGGTCCAAGAATGAACATTCCAATTATGTTCTTAAGCCTTATTCTCTCTCCTTAAACCGTTTAAAGAAACCCTGAGATAAGTGCTTTAGCCTTCACCCTACTTTTCTCTAACCAAAGGGAAGGTCTGTAGTGAAAATGTATTTGTGGTCAAATGAACATTGCTAAAAGACCACTTAGGCCTTTACAATGTGTATGCAATAATGGAATCACCATCCCTACCCAATTCTCTTTTGTTTTTTTAAATAATCAAAGCTCCATGTTTTCAGACATTCTCAAAGGGCACAATTTTCTTTATGTACCTCACAACTTGGGCCCTTTCCACATAGCTGAATAAAACTCCACATTATCTGCTTTGAACTGGAATATATGGCAGTGTGGACTCAAATAACCCAGTTCAAAGCAGATATTGTGGGATTTTCTGCCTTGATATTCCAGATTATATGGCTGTGTGGAACTGAGAAAATACACTTTTTAAAAAGTTGGAGATCACCTTTTGGTTCCTGCCCTGTTTACTGGGGAGGGCTGGTATCACCTGTAACTTTCCAGGCTGATGGACTACCAACTACTGCTCTGTGCAATTTCAGAAAATAGAACAATAGACAAATATAATTTTCTCAGGGGTTTTGTTTGGTTTCTGGGATGTATGACTGTGTTTTATCAGCATTTTCTCCTGATTTTTCACCTGCACCCGTGGCTTCAGAGGATGCAGCCAAAACATCAGGAGAAGATGCTGCTTGAACATGACCATACAACCTAGAAACCACACAACATTCCAGTGATTCTGGGCATGAAAACCTTTAACAATATTTTTTTTTCTGTTAACCCTGGCAGCCTTTTTATCTTCTATTTGATTTCTTATCTTATATTTAATGGAAGGCAGAATTGTTCTAAGAACACAGAATGTTCTTTTTGTGAACTAGAGTATTTGTAAAAGGATACACATTTGATGACATCCTTGGAAGGAGGTATTTGAAAGGATCATTCAAGAAGGTATGGCTCTTTGTGAGCACATGCATATCTGGACCAGGCTTTAGACTGGGATATCTTGACTGCCTCCCCTTTTCCTAGTTACATCCCCCTAGCTCCCTTCCCCTTTGAAACTTATCCCTACCTCATAATGGTGTAATGGGGAAATAACCAATGCTAGAACAGAGTGTATATTTTCCTCAAATCATCATTTCAACAGATCCCAGAATTAGGCAGGCAGGTAGGCAGGCCAGCTGGTCTGTCTGCCTGCTTAGCAGTCAGCAGTGTTCACTCCTCTCATCAATTACACCCTTCTTCTTTGTAGAGGTATAGCTTGTGTCTGGCATGTGAAAGAGGTGAATCTATACCATCTGGGTTTTGTACCAAAAAAGTGGAAGTCCTTGCAATCCTCCTTCAAGGTGTTTAAGGAATGCTTACAGATCCATTTTCATCTCTTTTCTTTCTTGTTTGTAGTGAGGGATTGTTGAACCATCTCCATGTTCATTTATAGGAGGAAATGAATTGCACAACGGGTGTTTCAGCATGTGAAGCAAATGTTACTACCTCATTCTACTAGAACTCTTGCTGGTGACAGCCTTTTTTGGGAGCAATGCTTTCCAGAATATCAATATCCTAGAGAAATCGCAGGTGAGATCAAAATTACCTAAATCTAATTATTTACGTACACTTACTTACATACTTACTTACATGGAGTTAAAAGTTGGTGCTGAAGTCTTTCTATAATCTAATTCTCATGGATCATCTTAAAAGGAAAACTCCAATCTCATTAAGAATAGCTCCTACCCTTCATGACTAGTGAGCGGAGTTCCAGGTTTTCAAAAAACCAAAACAAAATTACTTCCCATCACAACTTTTCTTCAAAGTTGACATGATTTATTTAAAAAATGGGAAATGACGGATGTCTGTAGTACAGATTCTCTCAACTTGACTACTAACTATGAATTCTGAGGATTATGGGAACTGCAGCAACACACTACCCGGGTATCCTGGGTTTTCTAAAGCTACTAAATGGACTGGGTTGGTATGTACCAACCAGGAGGTGTGGGATGCGAGAGAAATTCTTCCATGTAATACCCAAGGCCTTTGCGTATAAAAAATGAGCACCTGTGTATTCAACACTATGAGAGCTGCTGACTATACATTGCAATGGTTCCCCTTGATTCTGCACATGGTTATATTTTGTCCTGTGTCCTGAGGACTTTCTGATTTACTCCACTAACAGTGAAAGCCTCTTTATACAAGTGAACAATGGCAAATAACTGAGCTTTTCCCAAATATATAACTGCTGAACAGCAGATGTGTCCCCTGATTCCACTGCCTTTGTAAAATGAGCTAGCGGTAGGAGTATTCATTTCTATACCACACTAGTAACAGAGGCAGCTCATCACCACTCTTATAATAAGGCAGGCTGAAGCAATGCCATTAGGGGACTGCTACCGAGGGACAGTGGTAGTCCAACCCTGAATTCTTCCTCTTTTATGCAGGACAAAGTTATTGGTGACATCATGCTGGCCTGCACATATAAACTATAAGTATAGTTGAGGACCTTGCCCTATTGCCAATATCGAAGTAAGATTGACTACCAACCCAGCTAATATCTGTATATGGAATAGAGAATGGCACCATCTTGTCCTTTGTCACATAATGTCTCAGATTAGCTAGGGGCAGCTTACTTGTGCACGAAGGGACTCATTTGAGCTGATGCCATGACTCATTCCCCCACAAGCTTCATTTGCAATGTCGGAGCTGGTAGGATTTGTGTATTATCCTTGTCATAGTATGTTTGAGGCACAGCATAAATAAGTAACAATAGCACAAAAATTGTTATCTGCAAAATAATGCTGAAACAAATAACTGATAAAATTAGCAAAGCTCAAAAACAATAACATGTCATGTGAACATGTTGTGCCAAACATATATAGCTCCACTTTAATTAACAAACAGAGCAACTTGCAAGGAAAAGAGCAAGCAGACTCGCTATACATCTGATTGTTCAGTCTGTCATCTCTCTTTTGGAAAGTTAGAATATGTGAAGCAATTCAAACTTGACAGGCCATGCTTTCTGAAAGTGTAGCATTTTGTAATGTCTTTGTCAAAGCTAAACAAGGGTCTTTATTCATCCATCCAGCATGTCCCTCTTAAAGTATAGTGTTTGCTACTAAATAGACACCTGGGGACATGAGATATTTAAGCTGTCAGTGAGCATTCCTACCCAGAAATGTCTAGGTGATTGGTAGAAAGGCTTCAATTTTTCTTGCATCTACAAAAGACAGAGGTGAGATGGTGAAGGGGAATGTGACATCTTGTGAAGAAACTGCAACAGACATGGACCTTGTAAATTTTTATGGCTCAGATTTTTGGATGAGGCATAGCTCATAGTTCAAAGCTTCTCTGGCAAGGGATCAAAAACTGCATGGTCACATAAGAAGAGCTGCTGATAAGACAAAATGGGGTGGGGAAAGCAAAATAATTGCTCAGCTCCTCGTGTGAAGGAAGCACCAGAGACTTTCATATTTTACAACTTCTCCTTGCCTCAAAGACTGGCTTTGTGGTCTAGGCATCAGGCATCATGCCTGAAACAATTAGACTCCCTGGAACCAAAAGTTCATCTCCTGGCAGGGTCAGCTCAGCTCTTCCTCCATCTATGACAGCAATGATCAAACAAGCAGGGTCATGGAGTTTTGTTGGATGCAAGAGGTTTTAGATGCAGGCGCTGAGCTCAGCCTGGGCATTAAAGTACTTGTTGCCTTTTTGATACACTCAGTGGTTGGTTCCTAGTATTTTGAGGTTTTTAAAGAAGAAATACACTTGAGAAGCATGACTTCAAGACCTTGGTTTTCCTTTTGTTGGGGGATTGGGCCAAGGTTCATATAAGATGGCAAAGTAAAACTTTTGGAAGAGTACTCATAGCTCATTGTGCTCACTGAGAATACACTTTGTATGAACTGTAATATTACTTGGGGAAAACATCTAAGAAGATAAAGAAATACAGCACAATGATATTCACCATTACCTACTTAATTATATCTCTACCATTAAGTATATAAACATTAGGAAAAGCTTTCTGATGGTAAGAGCTGTTAGGAAGTGGAATATGCTGCCTTGGAATGTGATGTATTTTCTTTTTCTTGTTGTTGCTGCTGTTGTTGTTTAAAAGATAGAGGCTGATTGGACATCTTTTTATAGTGCTTTGATTGTGTATTCCTGTATGGCAGGGGGTTGAATGGGATGGTTCTTGAGGCCTCTTTCAACTTTATGATTCTATTATTTGAATGTCTTCTGGTTGACTCCCCTGAGTCAACAGCTGGATTGGATGTGGAAGGTCTGTTCGGCTTCTGATCGGAGTGCAGCGGTATTGACTTTTCCAACACTTTCCACCGGTGATTAAGAGTACAACAATATCTTGCTTCTGAATGTCACTCCCTCACTTGCTGTTGAGAAAAGGATGAAAATATCACCTTCTCCGCACACTGATCCAAAGCTGTAATGACCCTTATCCAATCTGGTTGCTGGCTTCTGGGGTGGGTTGGGATGGCATTTATATAGTTTTACAGTAAAACTACATAGTCTCTTCATTTACTGTATAATACTTACATGAGTGGTAGGTATTCAACATCAATCCCTTTGTGCTAAGAGTTACTGAACCAATTCCACAAGACTTGTACAAAACATAGAAACATCATTTTAGGTTTTTTTAAAAAAAATTGCTAAAACTCACAAGTTTCCCACATATTCAGAATTGAAGGAATGTGATGCTTTAATAAATAATTGGGGTTGTGCCTGAATCCATTTCTCATAAACAGCTCTGGCTAGTCTGACCAGTTGTAATTGCACAGGCTCTGCCACCAATTTTTTTCTGGCTGCAACAGACCATATGGCTGCTGAAAATGACTGCTTTTGCTTTCTTTCGACTATAGGTAGAGCATGAAGAGGCAGCCGCATGTGCACAGAGTTTTTCTGTGAGTCTTGCCTGTTGAGCCAATCAGAACAGAACAAAGTCATGACAAGTCTTTTAACTAAGCTGGGCTTCCATTTTTCTGCTGTAAGCAGGCTTCTGAGAGAGACAGATTGGTGATCTAAATTTTCAGTGCTGCTCACAACTCTGTATGACTTGACAGCTTGCTTTTGTCTCAAATAAAAATAAATAAGTAGTTTACTTTCTACATACTTAAGAATCTGCCACCAATGGTGCCCTTCACACATGGGATAGAGGTATCTTCAGATGTGGGGTAGAGGTATCTTACCATTTCTAAAGCTCCCATAAATTGAGGAAGTAATTTATATCTTTTTAAAAGAATGGTGTGGCTCTCATTGAAATAAATGTTTAAAAAGTGTGCCTTAACTTAGCTTCGTTTGAAAGGGTGTTGAGGAGAAATGATCTCAGAAGATCGATGCCTTTAATCCCGGTCATATTGAAGGATATAAGGAGAAAGGATCCCATAAAGGGCGGTGCCCTAAAAATAATGGAAAGGGGAGCCTCGTAAGTTCCCCATTGCCGCCAATGGGCCAGATCTTCCATGAACTTTCGATTGCCAGATTGAAAAACAGATTTTTTTCCTACTGACCAAATTTGGGAGGCTCCCAAAAAATGGATCTGGGGATCCACCGAAATCTGGATACCAAAAACAGAACAAAGTTTCACCGAATTGCGCACCTCTATAAATCATAAGAGAAAATGAAAATGTCAAGTTTCCTGATCATAAAATTTATAGTTTGACTTACAATCATAAAATTGTCATATTAGAAAAGATCTGTAGTGTCATCTAGCTCAGTCTCTGCAAGTGCAGTAAATTCAGAACTAAAGCATATATGGCATATGGCTATCCAACCTGTGTTCAAGAAACTGCAGTGAAGAAGAGTGGCAATCTGGTACACTATTGAACAGCTAATACCATTAAGATGTTCTTCCTAATTGTTTATCTTCATCTCATTCTTTAAATAATCTTATCAATTGTTTTGAGATCTACTTTTGCTGGCTTACCCTATACATTCTCTTCTGCCCATTGCAGGGAAGGACAAGTCTATGAAACACTGTCCATTGATTTCACTGGGTTGCACTTGCTCTGCCAATGTGCACATTTTTTTCCTCCTGGAGCATGAAGAACCTCTTTAGTAATACATAATGTACTGTACCGCACATATATACAGTATCAATGTGTTCTGCTTTGACAGACTCAACCATTCATAGCTTAAAATTCCAGAAAGCAAATCTTGATTTTGCTATTATACAAGGGACACTATTTCACAATGCCAATGTGACTTGAACATCCATGGATTTTATTATCCTGGGCGGAGGGTTCTGGAACCTAACCCCAGCAAATACCAAATGCAGCATTGTAAATAATTCCTTTGGATTTATTTTCATCTTACCTACTTTTCATTTAACTATCCTGGACATTATCACTATTCTCTGGGTATCCCATCAGAAGATATTGGCTGTGAAACTGGCTGGGGTAAAACTAAGATTAGAGGCTATCTACAGTTTAAGAGAAGAATAATATCAGGTATGTTAAATGTCTTCTTTATGGGAACAAACTAGAATATTTGATGACAATGGCTTGGAGAAACCACAAAATACTGAAAGGTTTGTAAGATTGCTCCTGTAGCAAGAAGTAATACAGGATATTTTGAACATGAGGTTGGTGTGTTCATCCTTAGAATCTACTACTTTAGATTCTGAGAACCTGCCAGCATATTTCTTTATTCTCCCGACATTTTAGCATATATCAGTATAGGACTATGCTGATTACAGCTATAAAATAAAAATTGGCTCATAGCTCCCTCTCCAAGACTGTGTGAGGATTAAATCCATAATACCCAGTCTGATACTTTTGATAAATCTTAACTAAAAAATTCCAAAACCACGCTGCATACAAATATATCTGCTGCTATGCACTTTTGTCCTGAATATATTTCTAATCATCAAGATGCAAAAGGAGTTATTGTGAAAAGTGATCTGTAACTGAAAAAAAATACAACAACAACAACTCACACATCAGGTCTAAATGAGGTTCCCTCTGCTCCCTCCCTCCTGGCTTTTGGAAAGAAATTAAAATCTTGGTTTTGGGACCAGGCCTTCGGTCAGTAGATGTATGTAGAGTTTAGAGGGACATTGACTGGAATGGCAATATGACTGACGAGACTGTTTTATTGTTTCATTGTTTTAATGCTTGCTGATTTATTGTTTAATTATGATTTATGTTTAATTGTGGTTTTATTATTGTAACTGTTATGTTTTGGCATCATGTTGGAGCCTAATGTAAGGCATTGAATTTTGCCATCTATGTGTAAACCACTTTGAGTCCCCCCAGGGGTGAGAAAAGTGGTATATCATCATCATCACTTTATTTCTTATTAATCGCCCTCCATCGGGATGCTCCAGTGGTTCTCAACCTGTGGGTCCCCAGGTGTTTTGGCCTACAACTCCCAGAATTCCGAGCCAGTTTACCAGCTGTTAGGGTTTCTGGGAGTTGGAGGCCAAAACATCTGGGGACCCCCAGGTTGAGAACCACTGCTCTAGGCAATTTACACCGAAGCAATAAAAGCAAGATAAAACATACAGGATTATGAATAGAAAAGTTAAAATTACACATCAAATGCTCTACTGAACAGCCAGGTCTTGAGAGCCTGGTTGAAGGAGCACAAGTCACGCATAGCTCTCATAAACGGAGGCAATGAGTTCCACAATGCCGGGGCAGAGACAGAAAAAGCCCTAAGCCTCGTGCTAGTAAGACGTGCTTCTCTGGGGCCTAGGATGTAAAGCAGGTTATGTTGGAAGGGTCTAATCAACCATTGATGGCCATAGGGGGAGAAACGGTTTCTGAGATATATCGGTCCCTGGCCATACAGGGCTTTAAAAGTCGGGATCAGTGTCTTATAGAGGATCCGATATTCCATTGGCAACCAATGTAACTGTTGAAGAGTTGGCATTATATGGCATTTCATGGGAGTTTGTGCCAGTAGCCTAACTGCCGCGTTCTGGACAATGTGGATCTTCTGATCCACAGACATAGGAAGGCCAGTGTATAGGGCATTGCAATAGTCCAGTCTAGGTGTCACCATGGTATGAATGACTGTTGCTAAGGCCTCCCTTGTGAGGTATGGTGCTAATTGCTTCACCTGGCAGAGATGAAAAAAGGCCTGTTTGCTAACAGTTGTAACCTGGGTCTCCATTGTCAGTCGTGAGTCTAGCACAATGCCCAGACTCTTGTTGGAGGTAGATGGAAATAGGGGTTTGCTGTCAAGAGTAGGCAGGGGGTATGACAGTCCTGTTGATTGGCCCGGCCACAAGATCTCGGTCTTTGCCAGATTTACTGTACTTTTAGCAACCATTTCGTCACTGCTTCCAGACATAAGATAAAGTTGCCCGGTATTGCGGAGACCCCAGGCTCCAGGCGCCGAAGTAGCTGAGTGTCATCAGCGTACTGGTAACACTCCAGGCCGAAGCTCCTTTTCAGACTGGCCAGCAGTCAGACATAGATGTTAAAAAGTAGGGGGGAAAGAATAAATACTGTAAATAAGTAAAATAAATATTTTATCAGAATATAGATCTCTTAAATGTTTTCTTCAATAATTTCAAGTAACTAATTTGTCCCATGTATGTCACATATCCACAGCAATTCATGGGTTCACTGGAATGTGAATTAGCAAGTATCCACACTTCCATTCTTTTTTGTCTTTCCTACCCTGAACATTTTTTTTATTCAATCTACATTTTCTAGGATTCTATTCTGAGGCTATCCCTTATTCACATCCTGGTGAATGTATTTTGGTCTCTCCTTTGAATTTGTTAAAATGATTGAGGTTGGAGGAGTTAGCAAGGTGATTTCTCCATAGCACAGGAAATAAATATCTCTCCTTCTTCTACCCCTGAATGTTATAATAGCAGTATTGCCCATATATATACAGTACATATCACACTGTTGGCTATCATGAATAGGTTTTACAGTTTTTCAATGTGTCAGACCCCTGCTGAATCTGCAGCTGTCAACATCACCATCATCCTTGCCACTACCACAATGGCATTCAACCTTTCTTCCAGTGACTCAAGGCTGCTGATATGGGCTGCTACTACAGATTTTATCCACATGTGAAATTGGTAAAACTGATTGAGACTAATTGGATTAATATGAAGATTCAAGGCTGAGTGTGAATTTGACCCTAGATTTTCTGTGTCCTAATCCAAACCAGGATGATTACACCACTTGGCCTCAATGTGGTGCAGGGCCTACATATATGAAAACATTCTGACTAATATGAAAAATGTGAAGGAATTGTGGGTCAGGGCTCAAAATATCAAAAAAGCATTAGCATTTGGGGTGAACTGAGAAAATGGTTCTTTTATTAAAATATGGCATCCAAATTGTGCAATTATAGTACTTTGATCCCATTCTTAACAGCAATGATCATGTATCAATCCATCAATCAATCAATCAATTTTTATTATTTACTTGCAGTGGTGCTCTGGGCGACTTACAACATAAAACCAATAAAACACTTTAAAATGATGTTGTGATAAGGAAATACTTTTTTAAAAAATTTATTATTCCAACTTATATTCCACCACTCCCAAAGGCTCGGGGAGGTTCACAAAAGCAACAACATAGTAAAAATAATAAAACAGCATTAAAATTACATTAGCACAGCTTAAATGCTTGCTGAAATAGATGAGTTTTGCAAGCTCTATGGAAGGACACCAAATCCTGCAGTGCGCGGACCTCTGGGGGAAGGGCATTCCATAACAATGGAGCACTGATTGTGAAAGCTCTGCATCTGGTTGCTGTCAAGAGAAAGATCTTATGGCTGCGAATTTCTAAAAAGTCTTGGTTTTCTGACGATCTCTGGGGTTTATATGGGATAAGGCGATCTCTCAAGTACACTGGCCCCAGACCATATAGGGCCTTGAAAGTAAGAACTAACACTTTGAAAGTGATCTGGTATTCAATCGGTAGCCAGTGCAGCTGCAGTAGGACTGGAGTTATGTGACAACTTGCTGGCTCCCCAACGAGCAGCCAAGCCACAGCATTCTGCACTAGCCTGAGCTTCCGGATCACTGTCAAAGGTAGGCCAATGTAGAGGGCATTACATAAGAACATAAGAACATAAGAAGAGCCATGCTGAATCGGGCCTCAGCCCATCTAGTCCAGCATTCTGTGTCACACAGTGGCCCACTAGTTGTACACAGGGATCTCTAGCAGAAAGGATTACAGTAATCTAGTTGATTACAGCATTACAGTAATCTAGTCTTGAGATGACCGTAGCCTGGATCACTGTAGCCAGGGCCGTAGCCAGGATTTCAGTTCCTGAGTTTGGTTCGGGGGCTGAGACTGGGTGGAAGAGGGGTTACCCTAGCAAACCTTTTGTATTGTTATCCCAATAACCCCATGAAGATGGGATATAATGAGCATGGTGATCAGATCATGATATGAATAAACATAACAGTTTAAATAATGTACCAGTAAGGCCTTCTCGCGGACCACCCTGAGATTTCTCGGGGCTGAAAGCCCCCACCTGGCTAGCCTGACTGCTCATTCCAAGACAGATAGGGAGCCAGTTGTCTAGCCTGACACAGATGGAAAAATGCAGCTCTGCTCACAGTGGAGATTTGAGCCTCCATTGTCAGCAGAGGGTCCAAGAGGTTCTTTACCAAAGGTGAGGGCATAATGCCTCACCATCCAGGGTAGGCAACTGGATATCCCCACTGCCCGGACGGCCCAGCCATAGGATTTCCGTCTTTGCTGGATTCACCCTCAACCTGCTGGCACGCAAGCATCCAGTAATGGCCTCAAGGCACTGATGGAAATCTTCAGGTACAGAGTCAGGATGGCCCTCTATCTTCAGGATAAGCTGAGTGGTGCCACCGTACTGATGGCACTCAAGCCCAAAACTTTGTACCAGTTGAGCAAGTGGTCACATGTAGATGTTAAATAACAGAAGGGGAGAGAATGCCCCCCTGGGGAACCCCACAAACTAGGGGGGACCTCTCGGAGACCATCTCGCCCCTTACCACTCACTGTCCCCAAATGTGGAGAAAGGAGGACAACCAATTTAAAGCTGTCCCCCTCACTCCAGCCACGGCAAGGCGGTGAGTCAAACGATCATAATTGACTGTGTCAAACGCTGCCGTGAGATCTAATAACACAAGCAGCGCCGATCCGCCCTGGTCAAGCTGGCAGCGAAGCTGGTCTGGGATGGACACCAACACAATCTCCATCCCGTGCCCCATACGGAAGCCGAACTGGAAGGGATCTAATCCGGCTGTGTCATTTAGGAAATTCTGCAACTGCTCCATTGTGTCACCTGACTCCTGATTGAAGAAAGAGAGGAGAGTGGGAGGAAAGCGGGAAGAAAGCAGGGGAAGAACGGGGAATGGTTGGCTGGTCCAAAGATGGACAAGTCTCCACTCTTCCAAACACTTTACCCCACTTCCCTCCTGCCCATGGGATAATATCCTATTTTAGGCTCCTTGTGAGCCACATCTGGGGACATGTGAGAGAATTAGAGGTCTTTGCAACAGTGAGTTCTCCAAAGGTTAAAATATAGTGCAGTTATGCAATGCTTTTTGAAATATGCACATACGCCAAACTTATTCTTGTTCAGCAACTAATTATGCACATTATGCTTTGAAATGTCTATGTTGTCCTTCCAGATTTCCTTTAACTATAAAATTTACCTTTGCAGAAGCAGTAATTCTTTGTACCTGATATATGTTAATTATCTGTTTGTATTCAACATTAAACAGCAGGACACGAAAAAACAGAGGAGAAATATAATAGTATCTCCCCCCTTCTTCCTGGAAAAATAGCATATAACACAAAGGCTGTAAAAAATCAGCACTTTTAATTGAAGCAACCAGCAGAGTTCTATTCTTGCTTCTGAAAAAGAAGAAATTCATGAATGGAGTAGGACATTGTGCACCTCGTAGCTGTAACAATGCCAGTGCGAGTTCTACAGGGAGAGGTTGTTGCCATTGTTCAAGAGTCTATATTGATTTATCCTTCTTATATTCCAAAGCTCTTGAAAAGTATGAAGAAGGCACAAGACGTGATTAGTGTGTGTGCAAATAACAAATATGGTTGCTCCTGTTCTGAGCATGCAGGTCAAGAGCAGTTTGTGCACTGTGCTCTGCTTGGCAAACAATGGCACCAAGGACCAATCACATCCGCTGAAGAAAACATTTCTAAGAGCCTGTGAAGTTTTACTCTGAGAATGTTTTCAGCTCAGCTGAAAAGGCATAACAATAGTCGGTCAAGGACAGTGTGTACACAAGGGGACAAATGCAATCAAGAGATTTCACACACATTTGTGCTGCCTGAGAAACATCCTTAATGTGTAGGAACACAGTCAAGGGGAAGAGCATGAAAGATAAATTATCTGGCTCCCAGCTACAACCTGCCCATGGATAGGAGCAGACTGACTCAACTGAGAACAAGAATAAGTGGGAAGGAGAGATTATAAAAGTGTTCTTACCAAAGTGCAGGCAATAACTCAGAACTCTTCATATTTCTCTGCCTTCAAATTTGTTCCTTCTTCTTTGATCTTGGCTGATAATTCCACCAACCTCAAAATAAATGCAAAAGCAGAAGAGCAAGTGAAATGATAACAATCCAATGGATGTCCTGTAAGCTTACAACAGCTCAATTAAAATTACTTTTAATTATTTGACAGTTAAAAACAAAACAAAAAGTTATTCTCATCATTCCAGTTTCTTTTATATATATATATAATGTCTTTATTGACTTTTGTGCATTGAGGGAAGATCGTATATCCGCCCACAGCGTAAAAGTGATGGTGGAGATATGGTGTTGGGGAGGGATTGGGGTGAGGGGGGGGACACAAAAGGATAGGTGGGGAAAAGAAACGGGGGGGGGCACAGTGATACCGCTAAAAAGACTTCCCTATATCCTCTTGAGGTTTTCTTACAGTTGTTGATTATAGGGTCCCCTATAAAGTACGGATATCTCCATCAAAACTATATTGCGCAATAAGTTGTGTGTCTATAGTTACAATTATACTTCATTTATATTTATTAATAATCGTATTCCTTTGTTCTGCATGTATTCCCTAAAGCCGGACCAGTCCGTTTTTTCCTTCCTCTCATGTAGTTTCTGGGATAATATGTCCATTTGTATCATGTCCATAGATTTCCATAGCCAGTCTTCCATGCTTGGGATCTCCTTCTGCTTCCATTTTCTCCCCAGTAGTAGTCGAGCACCTGTATTTAGTAGGAAAAGCATTCTATCCTGGTTTTTATTTATATTTGATACCGTAAAACCCAGTAAGTATATTTGTGGGTCTAATTTATATTTTGCTTTGATGATTTTTTGTGTTTCCCTATGAATTTCCCGCCAAAACCTTTGAATTTTTTTGCATTCCCACCATTGGTGTAGAAATGTTCCAGGTTCCTTATTACATTTCCAACACTTGTTCGAAATGCTTTTGTTGAATCTGGATAGCTTATCTGGACATAGGTGCCATCTATATTGTAGCTTCCAGTTTCTTAACATGGCAACTGGTTGATTTGGATTCAGAATTCAGAAAGATATGATGGAGATCAACCACATCAAACAAAGTTGAGCATATATAAAAAGAGAGAAAACAGCATCTGGTAAAGCTAAGATGAAGTTAAAATGGTTCACAGTCAAACTTGTACAAGGCAGCACTAGATGTATGGATAGCCTGTTGGGGTTCCCTGAAGAGATCATTCCATTGTGTCTCCACTATTTTCTTCTCGTGGGTTAGTTTTTGGGGGAAGGGGTGGGAGGAGGTCTCCCTTCTTTTCCGTATCTTTTGAAACTTGAAATGATAAGTAGCAGATCTTACATTTTCTCTCTGCGCCATATATGTATAACTCTTTTAAAAACACATCTTTCCCCCCAAAGTTAGCCTTATGTTATTAAAAAGAGGAACTTTCATATTTTCTAACAATACTTGAACCATAGAAATTAAATACTCTGTAATTCCAAGATATGGGCCTTAGGAAAGTCTGACCTATAAATCTTGCCATAATAATAGAACATGCTGTTTGAGCTAATTCTATTTGCAAGCCAAACTTCTAGAGAAGGATGGTTTACTCTAGATAAACAGTTGATCATGAGATAAAATTCCAGTTCATCCATTCAATTATAATTTGCCTACTTGTCCAGTACCAACACCTGAGCTAGAGGAAGCAGTCAAAAGGGGTAGGTGTCTGGAGGAAGCAGGGGAGGGAATGCCTTTGCTGCCAACAGTAGAAAAACATTATCCATATAGCCAAGAACACCAGTTGGGTTGAAGATGGCTTAACATTTTCTTCAAAACAATCCCCCTTTATTGACTCTAAATACAGCAGGCCTATGTGAACTCTGTAACTGCAGTTTCAGGTGTATGCAAAGAGCTTTGAATACCATAGAACCATACTGAAGGAACTAGCAATGACTAGAAAAGTGTTCTCTCTAAGGACCTCATCATACTGACGCCCCTTCCTCTGTTTAGTTCCATTTCTCTGGCAATTGCCAGAGAAACAGACAACACATGTGGTGCTTCATGGCAACCCATGCACCCACCCTCCTCCCCCATCACATGAGGGCATTGGGACAAGGCACATTGGTGCCTTGTCCCTGCCCCCATCAGACGGGGAAAGGGTGGCAACGTCCCTTTCTCCCATCAGATAGGGGAAGGGGCAAAACCACAGATAGCTCTGTCAGAGCTACCCAAAATACACCTTACCTTTCATTGTTGGCAAGAAAGCATCTTGCAATGCTTCCTCACCACTTTGGCCACAAATGGGTGGAGCAACGGCCTGCATCATGTGATGGTGCTCAATAGGCCCAGTGACTGAAGAGGAGTGTAACAGAGTTAGGATTTTTTTTAGAACACAAGGCAAAACAAATCTCCAGGCAGGGTGGACCATTTATTTTTCATCCCACCGCTGCCACCAATTAATGTAAAGAGGCTGGGGCTAGTAGACTAGGCTGCCACCAAATATTGTAAAGAGAGATCTTCTTCAGACTTCTGTATAGATGGTGATTGAAGAGAGGCACACAGAGGCATTGAGTTGATAATAACAAAGAAAGAAGTTTATTTTGTTCACAAGGAACGGGCACTGAAAGCTTAGTGGTTGCAGATTGGTACAAAATGTAATGGTTGCAGATGTAATGGTTCAATGCTTAATGGTTTCCGAAAATAGTTCAACACTTAAAATTTCAGGTTCCAGACAACCTTTAAAATACACCAGAAACTCTTAGTCTCCTACTAAAAATGTCCTTTTTCTCAAAACAGCCCATGTGATCATGGGCATGAACTAAGTGCAGCAATGTTTGTAACTAACTTTCCTTCACCCATATCTTATCCATCCTTGGTTTATCTATTCTAAGATCATAGATGACTTTGTAGGACTACATTTGCACTACCATCTGAGTTCCTTCAGCTGGTGGGTGTTCAGTTTGGGATTATGGCAACCTCTATTGAATTCTGGATTTTATAACTGATGATCAGCTATGGTTGTGCTCACTAACATGGAAACACTTACTGTTAGATGGTGCAAGCTTATAATGACCCCTTTTTACTTGTGAATACATCAGAATGATTCTTTGTGAAATAAAACATCCTTTTTGACCTTTGGGACTAAAGTTGAAATGATATTTTAAAATGTGAACCTCATGTTTGATAGGTACAAAGAATCCACCTAGAGTACACATTTGAACAGGCTTTGCAGCCTTCAGAAACTCACAATGACTCTCTAACTATAGCCTAATAGTTACTATTAGCAGTACTTCAAGTGAGCTGTACAGCCTGACTGAACATAAAATTTTCAAATTCAATATGTCAACATTCTTGAAAAGTTCAGCTCCAATTTAATATTAAATTTCATTCAGCTTGTAATGAGTAGGTCTGAAAGCTAACCCAGAAAGGCCAACATTAGGTCATGCTGAAAATAACTCTCTTTTGGTAGCAACAGAAAGGCAATCTCAGATGTTCAGATTGAAATGCATGGCTTCAGACAGAATGGATATTGCCTGAAAAATTCACCTTTGCCCTGTGACTTGAATTTGCTGTGGCCGTTGTCCACAACTCTGTGTTGTGCTCCATGATATTCTTAAAGCTCCAATATGAGCATACTTCCTCATTCATCCTCATCTTCCCAGGTAGGAGAAACTTCATGTGTGTGGTAAAGTTCCTGCAATTCCAAAAAAAGCCCTCATTTAGGGCAGATCTAGTGCAATATTTTGCAGTAGAGCAGCTAAAACAGACCAGGCAATGGATCAAGAATGTCCAGGTTCTCATTTCACCTTTGTCTTGAATACAGTAAGTAACATCTGGAAAATATGGAGTTCTGAAGCATTGCATTTTGAATTACAACTCCCAGCAATCTCTAGGCAGCACAGCTGCTGTCCATGCTGGTCCAGGCAAAGCATTCTCCCAGCTTCAGTTCCCCTTTCTACAGCATGTGGAATTGTAGCAATCCTTAAAAGTTCTTATTGTAACACAGGCCAACAAAAATTGTTTTGGTTTATCAGCCTGCTCTTAAGAATTTAGAAAATTGCATTGGATAGACTGCATCAGCTGTAGTTTTTCAGATATTGTTATGGTATTTTTGGATGAGTCAATGGTCACTGGTAGGTGGCATATGTTCTGTATCTCAAAAACTGGAGCTGGTGGAAGACAAATGATACTATTTTTTGAATCAGCATATCATATATACCCAGAAACAAGACTAACAGTCAAGATATAATCTAGGGACCTCATCCTATTGAGATAAGTAAGACGGGTGATAGTGGAGGGATTTGCCAAGGATCATGGCAAATCCAGTGTGGGGTGTGGGAAACCTGTCATCCCGCATCACTCACATCGCCCCTTATCTCATCCCACAGAGGGAAGTATCACTGCTCAGCTCCCCCAGTTCTTCTCTGTGGAACACAGGAAGCCTCCTGTGTTCTTGCCACTACCTCTTACAACAGTTTGACCTCATTTCAGACACAGAGCCCCGCAAGAAGTAGATCTACATCAGTGCTGTCCAACTTCTACTGGACCTAGGGCCGGACTTCCAGTCACTGAAGACCTGGGGGGCCGCTCCGCCCCCGCCCCCACCCCCCAGCCACGCCCCCAGCCAAGCCCCCAGTCCCTCCTCCTAAAGTGTCACACCAGCCTCAGAAGCGGCGATTTCGCTTCTGAGGCTGGCGTGACCCTTTAGGAGGGAAGGCAAAGCCAAGGGGAGCCCTCCATGGCTTCTCCCTCCCTCCTAGTGTCACGCCAGCCTCCTCCCCTGTTCTGCCTCTCTCACCGGCGCCTGATCAGGGCGCCGGTGGAGACAGAACGGAGAAGCCGTGCCTGAAGAGGAGGAAGGCAAGCACTTGCCTTCCTTCTCTTTAGGCACGCCCCTCCCCTGTTTTGCCTCTCTCACCGGCGCCTGATCAGGGCGCCGGTGGGAGAGACAGACCGGAGAAACCGTGCCTAAAGAGGAGGAAGGCAAGCGCTGGCCTTCCTTCTCTTTTGGCACGCCCCCTCCCCTCTTCTGCCTCTCTCACCGGCGCCCTGATCAGGGTGCCAGTGGGAGAGACAGAATAGAGAAGCCGTGCCTGAAAAGGAGGAAGGCAAGCGCTTGCCTTCCTCCTCTTTAGGCACGTCTCCTCCATACCTGGCTCCTCCTCCCCGCACCGCCCCTTGTCCCTCTCTCACCGGCGCCGATGTAAACCGGTTTGCATCGGTGCCGGCGAGAGAGGGACGAAGAGGGCGGTGCAGGAAGGAGGAGCTGGCTCCCTTCTTTCTCCCTGCCCCTCCTCCTCCTCCCTCCTCCCCCGCCCCTGCGATCTCGCAGCGGCATCACAGAGAGAGGGACGGTGGGGCGGCTTAGGAGGAGGAGCTGGCTCACTTCCTCCTCCCTGCCTCGCCTTTCCCTCCCCCGCCGCCATTTTTAAAAAATATTTAAAAATGGCGGCCGGGCATAGCTGGGGCCGTGTCCAACAGGCTGGGGGCGTGTATGCCCCTGGGCCGCCAGTTGGACAGCCCTGATCTACATCATGTGATGGGATTCCTTGGGCTCCATGCCTGAAGTCAGATCTTACTATTGTAGGATGGGCAATTTTGGCTGTGTGTTGAGGTCATAAGTGACCACTGTTATGCAAGCTTTGAAGAAGCATGGAATCCACACAGATATATACTTCTTCTTCTTCACAAAATGCTGTATAATGAAGTATTGTTACTGTTCAAAGAAAATTTGTGGGAATCTTTCTTTTTGTCTTGAGGATTTTTGACTCTCTGTTTTCTTAATACATGTACATATGATTTAAATCTTCCCCAACACAGGATCCTTCTGATGCATTGTATTGCAACTTCCACTACTCATCAGGCCAATGCATAATTTTGTTTCTAATACTTACAAAGTCATGTCTTATTTGTAAGTTTTGTATATACAAACAAATATTAAGAAACCACAGGAGGCTCCTACTCAAAAACTTATAAATCAAAACTCACCAAAGACTTTTTTGTTTGAATTCTTTAATGCTCAGAAGACTATCAAAGTCAATTTCATTTTCAGCACAAGTAAGGGCAAACCAAAAAGGCTGCCATTCCTCATTAAATTAATGGCCTCTCACCATGAGGAGATGAAAGTAGCAGGGCAGGATAAACTGAGTGAAAGAGACTGGGGGAGCATAGAATTCTGGAAAAGGTAGTTTGAGAAGGCGAGGAGCCCTATGGCAGAGAATTTAAAAGGCACTGCCCTAAACTACATTTCCCAGAATTCTACTTATCATTAGAAAGCTCCAATAAGGATAGGGGAAAGATTTTTCCCTCCTAGCAACAGCCAGAGTTTCAATACATTGTTGAATTTGCCAAGAGGAGGACTGATTGATACATCAATACATGTGTGTAAATCAGCGCTTGGCTGGGAAGAAATCCCTAAATGGAAGTTCTATTGGTTAATATGAGAGACATTCAATAAGATAGCTATTGTAACTTTTTTTTAAAAAAAAATTGTCTTTTTTTTTAAAATCTCAAAAATTGGTAGATGTATTAATATTTCTGATACTTGAGGGGAATGATCCCGTTATCTTGTGTCATTGTTTAGGAAATACAAGGCGATCGCTCTTGTATTTTCTCTCTTTTTTAAAAAAATGTTAAAACTTTAAAATTCTCCAAAAATCCATGGGTGTGTGAAGTGTTCTCAAACTTGATGGGCTAACAGTGGTAAATGTGTTCTATAACTGTAGCAAGTTTCATACCAATAGCTCCAACAATGAGGGAGAAAGACACATCTGAAGTTTCCCCATTGGCACAATTACTTTCCTAATGAAAAGTAGTTAACTCATTATAGTTACGATGCAGACCCTATCCCATTTTGGAAACATTTTTGGAAACATTTTAGGAATAATTTTCCCCCAGCCCCTAATTTCGTAATGAGTATTGAAACATTTTTTCATTGATTGCACGGGCCTACTACTCATACCAGAATAGCTTTGTGGCTAAGGAAAGTATAGGCTACCACATCTGGAGGGCATAAGTGGAAGGGTAAGAATGTTATTAGATATAATGATGACGACAGTGAAAGAAACATTCTATTTTCATTATGCTGACTGTGGCTGACTGAAGTAACTATAATAGCTGGATAACATCAGTAGTTGCATTATTAAATCAGACTGCTGGATTTGTGGATTACCAGATTAACATGACAATTATAGATGTTTTAATTGTGATGAGCAGACTGAAGATAAGGTAATGGTTTGTTCTGTTGATGTAGTTTGTATTAGTTGAACAATGTTTTGACCTTGAGTTAAGTCTTATAAATTAGATAAAAAGAAATTGTGATGGTATCTCAAAAAATAATTGCTTCCTTTCCTCCTTTTATTTTTCTGTTATCTTTCCAAAAAGGAATAGAGTGAAGGGCAGCACTGGTTTCAATCATACTGAATATAAACTTCACTTTTGAAATGAAAGCTAGATAATAGTGTATAATAAACATACATTTCATTGAATATTTTAAAATATTATGGCTTGAAAACATGGCAATATGAAGTTTACGATTCTTTCCCATTAGGCTGAAATATACATTACTGTTCTAAGTTTTTGTTTAGCCTGGCACTTGATTATGAATACAATCATTTCCATCGATGAGATCCACACTCAGGGCTTGTTTACACTTCCAAAACCCCAAAACCAGATTCAACTTGAATGGAAGGTTGGTTGCTCCATGGGTTCTAGTGAACATTGCAGGATTTTGTTTTGTTGTTTTGAACTGATTTTGTCTGATTTGACCTGATCTACACTATAATTTTTTCCTTGCAATCATCAGTGCAGGGAAAGGGTGAATTATGTCCATGTCGTTGGCATTTCGAGCTGCCATGGAACTCCATCACATCTCCCTTTCTTCTTGCTCCTTGCATAGGTGCCCCATTCTGATGTCTCCATAGGCATCGCAGACAAGGCTCTTTGGCCAATCAGGACTAGTAACATTGGGGATTTAAAAAATATATGAGATACTTACTTACCTTTTGAGTTAATCTTGAAGTACAAACATTTTCGTCCCCCTGATGACAGAGCGGGTTAAACCGCTGAGCTGCTGAACTTGCTAACTGAAAAGTTGGAGGTTCAAATCCAGGGAATGGGGTGAGCTCCCACTGCCAACCTAGCCGTTCAAAATATGCAAATGTGAGTAGATCAATAGGTACCACTTCTGTGGGAAGGTAATGGTGCTCCATGCAGTCATGCTGGCCACATGATCTTGGAGGTGTCTGCAGACAACGCCAGCTCTTCAGCTTAGAAATGGAGATTAACACCATCACCGCAGAGTCAAACACGACTAAACTGAACATCAAGGGGAAACTTTTACCTTTATTTACAAATATCTTGGCTTCTGATACAAAGTCTCACTGTTCACTGTGAATACGCATAAGCCAGAATCATGCAGGATTCCCCTCAAGTATACTCCAAATCATATTGCTATGGGTATATGGTTATTGCAGCCATTCCTCCCCCTGAGGATTTCTTAGAATTCAATCTTTCCTCACTCTATCATGTCAGGTTATTCATTTTAACTATATATGACTTAGTTCCAGTTCTCAAAAATAGCAGATGCATGGTAAATTTGGACAAACCTACTTCAGAGGCAGCGTAGAAGAGGTGGATGGAACGTGTGGTCCCCAGCATCAAATGTTTCTAAAATAGAAAAGAATTGTGTCAAGGAGAAGCCTGGGCTAGAACCTTGCTTTCTGGCAGTGGCTGTTCTAGATGCTGGGATTTATTTTGCATCTGAAGGAGAGTATTGAATCACATAGGGTTCATTCCATACTTTGAAGGATACAATCCGCTTCATCAGCCATCTGTGAAAAGTATGCCTTAGAACAAAAATAAAGTGTTCCATTTATCTGGCACAGTGTCAAACATTCTCAAAGCAGGTGGTAACTTTAAGCACTTGAGTAACAGCCTTTGATAAAAGAGTACTGCTGAAACCAGGGTCAAGGTGCTTCTCAAGAGACAGGATTGAACTACACAGGTAAGATGCAATCCACATCCCATTGAAGTCAAGGTTGAAGCTCCCGTGGATTTTTAATGAACATATGCCCAGTTGTAGTTCCTTTGGGACATGCAACAGAAGGGCAAGACTGAGTCAGCAGTGTGTTATTTTGTGATTGAAAATAAAGGGCTTTCAAGGTTTCAATCAGATTAAAATACAATACTTTTACAAGAAAGGGAAAGCTTTGTAGGTTCAGTAGAAGCTAAAAGTTAGAAACGTTCCCATTTACAAACTTCTGCTTCTGTTCCACTCTCATTCTAATCCTCATGCAGTCTCCCCTTAGTGTTCCTGTCTCAGCTTTTCCATCAGACTGTGGTAGTAATGCTCTGAAAGTGATGCATGAGGACTCATTAGTCAGTAAAGCATTCTGAAGATACATAAAGACCTAAATTATATATAAGAATATTACTTATATGTATCAGTTCAGCATGAAATGTTATTCAAAGCCCCAAAACAGTGGGTTATTTTTCATTAATCACAATTGCAAAAAGAAATAATCAACAGCATTTTAAAAAAAGAGTTGACTGTGTCAGATGATAGTTTTGTATAGCCTTTATTCTTCTATCCATATTTTATTAAATGCCAGAAAGTGGGAAACCTCTTATTTTTCTTTTCAAAGTTAAGCCCAGGCTGATTTATTGATGCCTGTGCTTAATTTTTAAAACATTCTCTCCTTGAGAAATTAGCCGTCTGTCAGTGCTCCTAATGTACATACAGTCTGGAGTCAGGCTGTTCAGCCTAAGAAGCTTAGAATTAATGTTTCATTCCCTTGTTGTTGGTGTGTGTATGTGTATGTGTTTTTAACCTTAGTGGTGCTGAAAAAAGTATTTGGATGTCCCCTGGACAAAGGCAAGCCCTCCCCCAGCTCCATGTTATTTCTATCTCTGGCAGTGGTATGATAGCTTTTGAAAACAATGTTCCCAATCCTGTATTCCTACAATGGCAACACTGTGTGTAACAAATAGGAAAGCAACATTTCTCACAGAATTATGGAGATGAAAGACAGCAAAAACCATTTAGTCAATCCTCCCACCAGATGAGAATGCATGCAGCCAAAACGCGCTCCCCTAAGATGGCTATTAAGCTGCCATTGAAATATTCTAAAGAACAAGAGTACACCATTCTTTGAGGCTATCTATTCCACTGTCAAACAGTTCTTAACAGTAAATAAGTTATTCCCAATGTCTGGAGAAGTCTTTCCTAGTGTTTCAAGGTTAGAGAAACAGACAACACACCTTGTCATGTTTAGCTAACCACTTGTTTACTCAGCTCTTGACTTTCTTGGTTTATTACTTAAGTAGAACCAATACATTGGAAGATACTCCAATGGCCATCTACTCTAACCACTTACATCTCCAAATATGCACTAAAGATTTCCTAAGAGATGGCCACCTGTTCTTTGGGTTTAATGTATGTGTGGAACCATCCACAGTCTCTGGTGGGTAGTTCAAAAGGGCCAACATTGTAGGAGAAGACTGAAAAGGGAGTTACAATAAATTTTGGATGACACTAAGGGTGATCTACTCAGTAGAATTAATGCGGTTTGATGGCACTTTAACTGCTATGGATCAATGTTATGGAAGTTTTAGCGTTTATTTTCTCGGCCAAATATTGTTTTTCCATCACCAAACTACAAGTACTAGGGTTCTATAGGAATGAGCCATGGTTTTAGTTAAAGTGCTGTCAAATTGCATTAATTCTACAGCTAGATGCACCCTGAGATGAATGATAGACCTGAGAGAGAGAACAAATCTACACTGACCGCTGATTGGTAATCTTGAAGGGGGGTGATTACATACACCACAGAGACCTCAAACTGGTTCCAGGGATAACAATCAGTAGTCAGTGTAGATGCCCCAGCCAGTGTATTGGTAGAAAAAGAAGAAGAAATGAAGTCCCATGCCATTTTTCATTGAATCAGGATAAAGAAGGGACAGCCTGAAGATGGCATTGGTTGGCACTATTCAGATAAGTTAGCTACAATATCACATTAACATTTTTAAAAGAGTGCTCCAGCATTCCTGTCATGTGGCTCCCCTCTGCAAAATTATGGGAAATATAGTGTAGGGAGGAGCCTTTGGAGTTCTTGACCAGAGAGGTCCTCAACTTCCTTAAACTACATTTCCTAGAATTCTGCAAGAAAAAACCACATGATATTTATTATTAACTTTATTTCTGCCCCGCCCTTCTCCCACAAGGGGACACAGGACAGCTTCACATGTGCCTCAATGATGCTATACAAAAATACATTCGATAAAAACAGTGGTATAAAAGCATTATAAAATCATCAATAAAAATCATCAACAGTCACATTAACATGCCACTAAAACCAGAGTCCAGCCAATAATTCCAATATCGTCATGTCACAGTATACCTGGGTACCTGATAGGTAAGCCATCGTCCTTGGTTTAAAATGTTAATGTGATAAGGTCTATAGTAATTCCCACAGGGATCATGAAGTACCTATGCTGCCAGAAGGGGACAATACACTAGAATTTCCACTGGGGTCCAGAAATACCACCCAATATACACATGTTTAAATACCATTTAAAAATGTATTGGCAATCATACTGAATGTGAGTGTGCTTTTTTAAAAAAAATCTTCCCTCTCTAAAATGTGTCTTTGCATATCAGTGGAGTGTTTCGGATGTCTGCACAGAGATTTATATTCTGTGATGCTAATTTCACCATGCAATGTGCTAATGCACATTATGGGTTCTATTTCAGTGTATCCTCAACTTTATCTCAGTTGAAAGGGCTTATGCATGCTGCAGCATGCTTTCATGGCACATTGCATGCAGTGCCAGATTAACCATTATGCATAGATGTGATTAAGCATAGAGCTTTATTAACCAGGGGCGGAATATTTCTGCCAAAAAAAGAGAGATAGATTTTGTTTATGTGGTGCAATTCTAAATTTGAAGATGTTCTGTTTGGGAGTGATTTGAGATATAATGATAGAGTTGGTAGTCTATAGGAGTGTACCACAAAGCAGGCAGTGTCGTCCTGCCTCTTTCAGGGCCCAAGGAAGGGTCCTCATAACTTTACTAGCACAGGGCCTCATTTATCCTCTCACTGACTGCATGGCTGCTGCACTTTGATGCTATCTTCAAGCTGCATTAAATAACCAGTGTAGATGGGGCCAGAGACAGAAGGGGGGGGGGGGGATTTGCCATTTTATGTCCTATTTCATTCCGGTTTTTTTCAGGTAGTCACCAAGTGAAAGTTAAAGCAATCCAAACAATTCATTCCAAACTGCCATGATTCAGAAAACTGAATCTGTCTGGTTCTCAGTTTCTCCTTGTTGGCACACTAGCATTAAGTGCCATTTCTCCTAAACTCACTTTCTTTCAGGTTATTTCTATATGTGAATACATATTGGCCCTGACCTCCCTTTACCCTTTCTTTTTTTCCAGAAATGGAGTATGTAGTCATGAGAGGACTTTTCTCTCTCTATGTGTAGTATGTAGGAGAGAAAAGAGAAAGATGTTTGCTTGACGGAATGAAAAGTGTTTAACCTCTTTCCCCATCTTTATTTTGAAATGGTGTATTTATTCCACACTATTGCTGACTACCACAAGATGAAGTGCACAAAATTACTACTATGTTTCACACAGAAAATGCTTGCAGGTCTCACTACATGTTTCTATTGTCTGGCAAATTGGATGGTCTTGTTAACCAATTTGTTGGCTTCTAAAACCCTTTTTTCCCCTTGTGTTGATATCTATCTTTAAAAGACATTGTTAGCTGCTCATAATGATTCACCTGATATTCTGAATAAGTACTATGAAGTTTCTCTGTGTTGCACTTAATGGAAAAGGTAATGTTTCTCACCATGTACTACCATGGCTTATGAGGAATCAGCACCATTCCCTGCATAGATCCTGGGGCACATCAACAGTTGGGCATTGGAGAATCAGCTCCACAGTGGTCATACACTGCTTGGGATTGATGAGTAGTAATGTAGGGCAAGGTGATCTCAATACTTTACCCTGCATTATTCAAAGTTGAGGGAAAGCCTGAATCATGCCCCAAGTTTTGGGCTTTTCCCCAACTTAGGGGCAGTGAGCACAGTTGGGTTGGTTTTCAACCGGAATTGGCTTCAACTATCCTAACAACCTTCCTTTGTTCCCTTGGCTTGGGTGACCCAAGGACACAGGATGGTAGTGTAGTTTCCAGCCACCACATGACAACTACCTTTTTCCCATCATGCACCCTGGCTCCAGTCACTATAGGACCACTGGAAAGGGAGAAGAGCAGTGATTTCCCTCTCTATCCTTCTCTGTCCCCTCCCTCAGTGTTCTCTCTCCATGGCTAACTTCAGGGTAAGCAACAGGGAAAAGGTAGATGCTGTATTGCAGCCAAAGACTGTTGTGATATGGATGGTGAGGGCGAAGCATTTAGTGTGGCTGCCCAGCAGCACTGAACCATGTTTGGCACTACTGGGCAGTCCGGACTCACTCCTGTCTCCCTTTGCAAACTCCTTTCAGGCCTGATCCAGCATTCAATATGCTGGATCAGGCCAGCAACATGGATCAGTGTAGATGAGGCCCCAATTCTATTAAGATTGAGCATTTAATTCAATGGGCTTCATTTCACTTTGCTTGCATTCTACTAATATAATTCATTTAAGAGGGCCAAGGCATATATTTCCTCCTGGCTACGTTGCCACGCACCAAAACAGGAACGGGGGACGGGTTGGCAATACTCTCCCGTGATGGTTTACACCTCAGGGCGATCCCTGCACTGATCACCCCGGGGCTTGAAAGTGTCGGCCTAGTGTGGGACTCCCAGGAGGGCCTGGCCATCCTGCTGGTGTACCATGTGCCTAGCGCACCGGCAGAAAGCCTGGTGCGGCTGCTGGAGACTGTGTCGGAGTGGGCATTGAGGTTCCCTAGGCTGATAGTCCTGGGGGACTTCAATGTCCACGCCGACACAGCCTCCGTTCCATCAGCAGCCGCGGACCTAATCTCGACCATGGCAACATTGGGCCTCTCCCTCTGCAACTCGGGGCCCACACACTTGGCCGGTCACACCCTTGACTTGGTCTTCAGTGCGGGGGTTCAAGTGGACCTAGCCTCCGTATTAGAGGTACCATGGTCGAACCACTGTGCCCTGAGGATCCGGGTGGAGCAACCGCCCCCCCCCCCCCATGCAAGGGCGCCAAACAGATTTTGGTTCGCCCGAAGAGACTTATGAAACCCGAAAGGTTCCTGAATGCTCTGAGGGACCTGGAGTCTATCAGCGTCTCAGTTGATGAGCAAGTTCAATCCTGGAACTCCTGACTATCCAAAGCTCTCGGCGAGATTGCCCCTAGGCGTCTTCTCCGACCCCGCAAGCATCGCTCCCCTTGGTATACTGAAGATCTCAGGTCGATGAAGCGGGAAAGGAGACGGCTAGAGAGCCGCTGGGCCCACCCTCGAACAGTTTCGGCCACTGGACGCAGATGCTGTTGATAAGATTGTGACTGCAACCAGGCCTACCACCTGCTCCCTCGACCCGTGCCCCTCCTGGCTTGTTAGATCTTGCCTGGAAGGGTTACGTGGGCCTCTGTTGAACATCATAAATACCTCCCTTAAGCAAGGAGTGTTTCCAGAGTGCTTAAAAGAGGCGGTGGTAGCTCCATTGCTGAAAAAACCGTCATTAGACCCTGCGGTTCCCTCCAACTACCGACCAGTGTTGAATCTTCTGTACCTGGGAAAGGTAGTTGAGAGGGCAGCAATGGAGCAGTTGCAGTCCTTCTTAGATGATGCAACATGGCTAGACCCCGTCCAGTCCGGCTTCCGTTCGGGGCATGGGACGGAGACGGTCCTGGTCTCCATCACAGACCAACTTCGCTGCCAGCTTGACCAAGGCAGGTCTGCGCTGCTCGTGTTATTGAACCTCACGGCAGCGTTTGACACGGTCGACCACAATCTTTTGATCCACCGCCTGGCCATGGCTGGAGTGAGGGGGACAGCCCTCAAATGGCTGGCCTTCTTCCTCCACCATCGGTCTCAGTGATTGAGGAGGGGCGAGGTGGTCTCTGAGGGCTCCCCATTAGTTTGGGGAGTCCCTCAGGGGGCCATTCTCTCCCCTCTGTTATTTAACATCTACATGCAGCCGCTTGCACAGCTGGTGCGGAGTTTTGGGCTTGAGTGTTATCAGTACGCTGATGACACTCAGCTCATTCTGAGAATGGAGGGCAGGCCTGGATCCGTCCCCGATAATTTCCAACATTGCCTCGAAGCCGTTACTGGATGGCTGCGAGCCAGTAGGTTGAGGGTGAATCCAGCGAAGACGGAGATCCTGTGGTTGGGTCGTCTGGGTGGTGGGGATGTCTAGCTTCCAACCCTGGACGGTGTGGCGTTATGCCCATCGCCTTCTGTAAAGAGCTTGGGAGTTCACTTGGACTCCCAACTGACCATGGAGACCCAGGTCTCCATGGTCAGCAAATCTGCTTTTTTCCACCTCAGACAGGCAAGGCAGCTGGCCCCCTATCTATCCCGGAACAACCTGGCCACGGTGATCCAAGCCATGGTCATCTCGAGACTGGATTACTGTAACACACTCTACGTTGGCCTTCCTCTGTCAGTGACCCAGAAGCTCAAGCTGGTGCAGAACACGGCCGCCCGGCTCCTGTCTGGCACACCAGCAGGTTGCCACATAACACCTACCTTGCAGGATCTGCACTGGCTTCCTATTGAGCACCAGATCACCTTCAAAGTGTTGGTGCTCACCTTTAAGGCCTTGCACGGCCTGGGGCCAGCGTATCTGAGGGACCGTCTTTCCCTATATTGCCCTACGAAATCACTCTGGTCCGAAAACACTTACCTGTTAGCTATTCCATCAGCGAAGTCAGCCAAATTAACAGCAACACGTAGGAGGGCGTTCTCCGTGATTGCGCCCACGCTGTGGAACGCCCTCCCAGCTGAGACGCGTGCCATCCGAGATCTCCTGCCTTTTAGGTGGGTGTGCAAGACCTACCTTTTCCAGCAGGCCTTCGGCCTATAGGTCTGCAAATGCACAGCCCGCCGACCTTATACCATGTTGCAATGCTTTTATACTGTTGTGCCTGCCCGGCACGTTAGGTTTTAACCTATTTGTGTTAACTTGTGCTCATTTAATGTGTTTTAACCTGTTTTAATGTGTTGTTTTTACTTGCTTGTGTGAGCCGCCCCGAGCCTTCCGGGAGTGGCGGCGCAGAAATCTAATAAATGAAATAAATGAAATGAAATGAAATACTGTAGATTTGCACCACTGGTAGTATTAAAATTCAGAGTGTTGTCCTTTTTCTTTTCTTGTGCTCAAACAGTGATCTGATAGATGTTGATCTCCATAGGCCCTGGGATTACTCTTGCATGCCTATTAGGGCTGTGCAAAATTTTCATTAGTAATTGTAGGTTGGATCAAATTGTTTACATTCATACTTACAATGTGATATCTGTAACATAGGAGTGGCCTGTGCTAAAAAATTAAGAATTGAAACTTACCCAATACCTTTTCATTTGAATTTTGCAAATCTCGGAAGCTTCCCAAAGTCATGCTCATTTTCAGTGCAAGCAAGCAAAGCTAATCCAAAAAGGTTTGCCATTCCTCTTTAAATTAATAGCCTCTCACCATTAGGATAGGGAAGCAGCAGGGAGAAAGTAGAGTTTGCTGGGGGAAAGGCTGAAAAAGAATGTAGTTTGGAAAGGTGAGGAGTTCTATGCCAGAGAATTTGAAAGGCCCAGCCCTAAACTGCATTTCTCAGAAGTCTGCTCAGCATCAGAAAGCCCCAATCAGAATAGGGGAGAGATTTGTCCCTCAGCAGCCAGATGGAGTTCCAATAAATTTTTGAATCTGTAAAGAGGAGAACTAATACTAGTAAGTAAATACCTGTGCTGGGATGGGAAGAAATCCCTAAATTGAAGTTATATTAGTTAATATGAGAGACATTCAATGATATAGCTGTTGTGGATTTTTCTTTTAAAGTTAAAACTTTTTTAAAAAATCAAAACTTTTTTTTAAAGTCTCTAAACTCGGTAGGTGTATGAATATTTCCAAAAATTGGGGAAATGATCCCCTGTTATCTTGAAGCCATTGTGTAGAAAATTCAAAAAGATTGTGCTTCTGTTTTTTTAAAATGTTGTTTAAAAAAACTTAACATTTCCCCAAACTCTGGATAAGTGAAACATTCTGAAACTTGATGTGCTAACAGTGGTAAACGTGTTTCATCCCCATAGCTGTAAAAATGAGTGAGAAAGGAGCCCCTGAATTTTCCCCACTTGCACAATTACTATAACAAAAAAGTAATAAAATTTTGTTACTCTCATTATAGTAACAACATTTTCACTAACAAGACTTTAGAAACACTTTAGAAATGAAACGCCAGCATCCCTTAATTTTGCAATGAGTTTTGAAACATTTTTCCATCGATCACGCACAACACTAATGCCTATTATAGGATAAAGGGGGCATATCTGTCTACCTCTCGTTGTTGCTAAATATTTGGAAAATGATAGAGCTATCTCATTTGTTGAATTGCCTATGGCCATTTTCAGTTTTTTCTGATAGTTTAGGAGATGTCTAAGCCAGAACTAGAAACACATTAGGTGGGTAAGGTCACACTAATTTTGTCTTTAAGAGAATGCTATAATTTCATTTCTTTTAAGGTTAAAATGTTGCAGAAGTAAAACTGGTTCCATGGCAACATAGCTGTGATCCGAAGTATCATTACAAAACATGTTATCATTGCAAAAACTAGGCTACAAGAGAATTGGCCTCTTGAATACTTGAGAATGTCTTTGGCTACACATTTCCCAATCATCTTTAAAAATTAGAGATAGTTATTACAATATAGCTTGGTAAACTGATGAAATAAAAAAATTATGGGAACAATTATTATTTTTTAAATGACTGCTTGTATTTGATAATTCTGCACCCTTCATTTTGCCAAATATATAATCCAAAATGAAGCATCCTGATGCAAGCTTTATATCTCTAATTCTGTTACACATTTTAAATTTGGGGTATGGCCTGTAATTATTTGTTTGCAAATCTGTTTGTCTTTAAATTTATTTGACTTTCAAATCATACAGTATATTTGTAACTATCCTAAGTATTAAAATCTATATTTTAAATCAGATGTGGTTAACAGTGGGAGGCATGGGGACACTAATTTTCACAGGAGACTACCATACCTCAAAATCTTGTTTAAAAAAATTAAGAACAAAGATTTAATTCCAGGTGTAAATACATAATCAATATATCTGGCTGAGCCCAGAGTTCCTGAACTTTTGCTTCCAAATATTCTTAAGAGGAATTGCTGCTTTCAGACTCTAGCACTACAATAACTTACAGTGTTGCTAAGTTTTGTGCTGCAGCACTTAAAATTAGGCAGATGATGACTGTCCCTGCAAGGCAACACCCTATTGGGAATGTAGATAGAGTAACATGTTACAGCTGAAATGCTACTAGACTAATGTGCCCCTCCCTTCCCCTTTAGTGCTCCCCAGTACTTTGACCCCTCCTATCACTCTTCCCCCCTCAGTTCCATACCCATTACATTAACCTGTGTTTTAAAAATGATACTTTAAACTGTTTTTAATCTGCTTTTTAATAACTGCTTTACTGGGGTGCTGTGTTTCCCCTTCCCAAGGCATTTGTGCCCGCTTTATGCTGATCAGTGACCATAATAAAGTTTTTTTTGTCATTGTAAGAGGAATGGGGACATCTTACCATATATTTAGGGCACCTTGGACCAGTTTAGCACTATAGGAGGTCTTTTAAATACCATGAATTGGTCAGAAATCACTTCCCGTTCACTTCAGGCAACTCCTTAAAATGACCCAGGGCCTGTCAAACATGCTATGGTATTAAATCAACTTTTACACTTAAGGATGTCATAGTCCAGCATCATGTTCCTGCAGACCCGATGCTTAATTTCACCTCATTATGCTCAGACATTTAGACCTATTATTTCCATGCTGATATGAACAGTTTCAAAAGAAAAACACTTCCTAAAGCACGATGGGGGTTACCAAGCAAACATTTTATAGTGTTTGTCTCGCTGAATACATTACAATGTAATGTTTAAATGTCATTGTAAAACTAGACAAACCCTTGCCACAACCTGACAAGCAGAAACCGGGGGAGTAATATTTTTTGGGGAAGGGAGCTGAGCAACCTTGAAGGCATTCCCGAGAAGCCCTTAGTTTCTACCATAAAACAAGACATTCCAAACAAGGAATCATTGCCTGACACAAGACAAACAAGCCTAGAGACTAGTGTGACTGCAACATTTTAACAACTGACCTTGTAGGAGCAAGAAGACTGTCAGCTAGATGCAAAGTTAATGATGGCAATTCCAGGGCAATACATTAACAGCATAATGATTATTGCTGTTCTTAAATCATACATTACTGAAATGCCATGTGTGTAGAGCACTTTGTCTTGGCAAAGAAAATGAGGACAAGAAGGACAATTTTGAGCAAGACTGAACGGAAGTGGGGTTGAACCTGAATTTATTTCTGTTGCTAACTTCAGTGATTTCAAATTTTAGGGCAAGAGAGGCTGTTGACTTTAATGTCTGTGGGATGGGAAATTTATTATGCGTTTTTGTCTGAACTTTTAAAGAGCTCTCCAAAGAGCTAAACCTATATTGAGAACAGAATTCAGCACCTTGGATAGCTTCTTTAAAGTTCAGAGTAAAAACCACATTGGATTTACTTTCCCACTTATATATAAGTCTCCAATTGTCATGATTTGCAGTTTGATCATGAATGTAGTAGGATGAAAAGCGGTTATGCAAAGGCATTGTCCATTATTCAAGCATCTGTTTTATTTCTCTTATTGTTTTGACAGTTTTCTGCCAAGAACAGACAGGCAGGACTTTTTATGAATTAATTTAACTATTTCAGATTCACAATAAACAGGATCCTTGCACCTCTAGTTAGTCAGCCAATCTACCTGTAACAAGAACAATATGCGATCTTTTTTTCCTGTGAACAAACATTGGTTTCTAGAAACATGAACAGCACAATCTTATATACATCCACCCAGAATAAAGCCCCTCCAGTTAAGTGGGATTTACTATCAGATACAAATCCTTAACTTTTGCTTTATCATCAATAATGTCTGCTGTGTGCAGTTTACCTCAATGATCTCCTATTGTTTAGAGTTTTCATGGTATAAACTTGTATTTCATTTGTGTTTATTTGTCACATTTTCTTTCAGGCAGATAAATGTTTTTGTTCTGTTTGGTTCTGCATCTAGTGTATTGAGAGTTGTGGATCTCAGGTTCTTCCCATCAAATTAATTTTTAAAAATGTGCATATTGTGGAAATTACTTATCAAAAAGAAAAGGAAATGAATTTTTCACCCATCCCTATTATGCACTTAGATGAAAAAAATCAGTCTCTCTATACAAAAAAAACACAGAAAGAAATGTCTATATTTTTCTTTTATGCTTGGTTCTGGAATATAGCTCTCCAGAATATCTGTGGTAAACAGGTAATTTTCTTCTTCAAGGAGTATTCTCTTTGTTCTCTCTCTTTCATCATCCCCTCTTGTTTACAATTTTCTCCTTTTCTCTATTTTCTATCAAGACAAATGGAACACAAATTGATTGAGGTGGATGCAACATTTCTACAAAATGTTTCTGATGCAAATAATTTGTAATCTGTGAAGATTTATCATTATTATATATTCATATAGAGAGGTTGCCTAAAGTTATATACAGAGAAATTCTAAGCAGAAGTGAAGAGAAGCAGAGGGATGAGTCTCTACATAGAACTGGTTCTATTAATACATTAAAAATTCCTTCTTTGAAATACAGCTTGAAGAATTTTCCTTTCTAGTCAATGGAATCTGGGAGTTGTGGTGCAAACATTCCCAATCTGTGAGTCAGAAAGAGGGCATGTGAGTGGTGACCTTTTCTCCAGTCACATGTCTTTCTGCAGTTAAAGCAATCTGGTGTGTCAGATTAATTGTTGTAGCTGTGAGGCTGGTGTAACTGAAATGTAAAGGTTGGGATTATCCTCTTACTTGGAGCATAATTTAATAATCTGTTCAAACTGAGAATTTCCAGCCTCGTGACATGATCATACACACACTATTCTGCACCAACCCTTCACATCCCATGATATTTATAAATATAGTTGTAACTGGTTGTTTCCATGTCAGTTAGGCAATGAATCTTTTCTAGATTTTGCTCTGGATGCTAAAGGAGCTATCCAAGATGCTGAACACTCTTGTTGCAATGTGGTCATGTCCATAATAAAACCTGGGTCCTTAAGCTACCAATGCCGAGTGCATAAAATTTCTATCCAGGGACAATCAGTGCTCCACATTCACTCTTGTTAAGGATCCAAGAATTCTGCGGAAGTGGAAAAATACATGTTTTTAATTTTAAAAAGTCTCTGTTGAAATATCTAAGTCCTACAATGAGACTATATGGTCAGCTTCCATCAAAAGTTGACAATAGATTTGCACTGATGACCTGTAGATTCCTAGAGATAACATATTAAGAAAATCCGAGAATAGTCAAATCCACAAAAGCTGAACATGCAAATATGAAGGGCCTACTGTATGAAATAAAACAAATCTATTTGCCCATTTCCAAGCATGATGGAAAAAGTGATTGCCTTTGAGGAAGTGATTCAAAATGGAAAATCTAGATCCGGCATGGCCAAACTTTAGCCCTCCAGGTGTTTTACTCATCAACTCCCACAATTCCTAACAGCCGGTAAGATGGATGGGATTTTTGGTTGTTGAAGTCCAAAACGTCCAGAGGGCTGAAGTTTGTTCATGCCTGATCTAGATTGAAAAATAAATGTTCAAGGTTACAGTTCTTCCTTTTGCTTTGTTTTGTGTGAGTTGTTGTTGTGGTAGCAATTGAAGCCATCAGTCATTTGGAGTGGAAGAATGAGTGGGCTATCTAAACCAAAAGGAAGAATACTGCAATGCAAGATCTTTCTGTTAATTTAAATAATGAACCATCAGGTAAGCAATCAAATCTAGGTCAGGACATTTAGCAGACTGAAAATAATGAGTCTAACAGTAGCACAGTTTACAAAACAATCCAGATTGTAATGACAGCCTTGAGTGACAATCTTATTATAATCAGAGAGTGCACATAATCTGTAAATAGAGTAACAGAAATTATCTCAAAAACAGAGACAAAGCAGATTCTAATACACAACTGTTCTGGGAGGTGGCCCCCCCAGCTTTTTAAAAGGGTAAAGTGTTGACAATTACCTATTTAATAGGCCTGTGGCACATTGTCGGAAACATCTGATTTTTGGATGTTTATCAGACGTTTTTCACTTTTGAACAGGTTCTGAGCAGAGTCTAAAAAACCGGAAGTGGATCCGCCAAGGCAGGAAGAAAAGCCATGTCCAAAGTGGGCGAAATGCCCACTGTAGATATGGCTTTCCTTCCTGCCTTGGAGGGAGGGAAAGCCTTGTCCACAGCAGGTTAAACTCCTTTAACATTCCAAATTTTGGAAGTATATCTGAATAAATTCCGATGATACTGCTGAAAACTTCGGCGGTCTATCAGAAACGAGGTGCCAGCGCCCCCTACATCCAAATCAACTTTTGAAGCAGTTTTTCTGTGATAAACAGGCCTACGACCTAACATGAAATATTGTTGTGCCTGTTTCAACATGTAACAATCCTGCTGTTAGAAAAGAAAAGAAGGAATAAACACTGAAACTTCAGCATGCCTCCCCTTCTATCACCAACGACGGGTTGGAGAATCCTAGAAAAACAATTCATTACCATTAGAAACTTGAATTTTAAATCTCAATACCACTACTCATCTTTCCTTTAAAAAAATTATTCTCCTTCACTCTTCTACAAAGAGAAAAAATGTACCATGCTTTGCAGACATTTGCATGTTTTCCCACATTTCTCCAGATCCAAATTGCCAACAAATCTTTAGGAATGTTTGAATTCAGTTCAGTATGAATCTGCTTTGTAAAAAGTCCAATTTCAACATGGATATTTTCTGTATATATTCAGATCAGCATGAGAAAGTTTGGGATTCCTCCAAATCAAAAGCCTTTATGAATGAAGTCATTTGGCACCAAGAAGGAAATTACTCCAACTCTGTCTGTTCTCTTTCATTCTAACATTTTATGAGTAGGAAAACATCCTTTCCTGAACTTGGGCTGGTAAACTTCTAACAGTCAACTTTTAGCAGGCAATGTTAGTTGAAAGGTTTTGTTTTGTTTTTGTATTTTGGGTTGTTGTTTTTGCTTCAGGAGAAATGCAATTATCCTATTCATTGATTTACCATTGACAGAAGTGATGACATTTTGTGTGTTCCTTAAAGTCATTTTTTGATTTATGATCACCCAATGAATTTCATTTTTATAGGGCAAGGAATTCTTGGTAGTGGAATTCCTTCCTCTGAACTATAGACTACAGAACATGGCATTCAATGGAATCCTCTCATCCAAGTACTTGTCAGGAAAGACTCTACTTAGCTTCCAAAATGAGATGGGATGTCATTTCTTTAAGATATTTAGATCTATCTATCATCTGACTGTCTGCCTCTCACTCTCTTCATCTATCTGGCACTGGTTCTGTCAGTCTGTCAAATGCAAGATGATAATTGGAATCATGATCATGGACAGAACATCCGGGGAGAGGGGGGGGGATATTTACCAAAAATTAACCCTGCTAGCTGTGAGCATTGTAGCTGAAAAAAGTAACTTCCCAAGCACTGGTTATACAGGCAAACACATCCAAGAAAGTGGTTTTGTTGCATCTCTAGGTGATATTCTTGCTTAGCAATGGTGCAAAGGGTTAAATTCTTGTGCCAGCAGGACTGACCAATAGGTCAGCAGTGCGAATCCGGGGAGAGCAGGTTGAGACAATTCCAGCTCCCAATGCAGGGACATGGAAGAAGCCTCCCACAAGGATGGTAAAATGACAAACACCTGGGTGTCCCCTGTGCAACGTCCTTGCAGACGGTCAATTCTTTCACACCAGAAGTGATTTGCAGTTTTTCAAGTCACTCCTGACATGAAAAAGAAAAGTATAGCAAATGTTTCCAGTTGTTTCTTGTTGTTCCAGACCGAGGAACTCCAATGATTCCTAGCTTCAGAAAAGAGCTTCAGTCAAACAGTAGTACTACCTTATCTGGCTAATGGGGCTCTTTCCCTTCTGTGTTTTCCGTTCAATTTAGCCCATGGGGTTAGCTACATTCATCTGCATTTGCCCAGCACCTGCTTCCAAAGGACTGTCTCTTTTAGACATAAAAAGCCAGGTTGTCAGCTTTTTTTTAAAAAAATGTGCATAGCTTTATCATGACACATTGATGTGTACCTTCTGACAACCTGGCCCTAGGTATTCTAAACTGTGCCCAAAATAGGCCAGACACACCTGTTTGTTCACAGTAACAAGATTACTAATTCATGCAGACAAAATGTGCAACAGCAGCAAGGTGTTATCTGTTGACTGTCATTCCATAATCCATCAACCATATGATGCTTCAGGCAACCAGCATTCTGTTCTCTTGGTACCCTTTTGAGCTTGCTCATTGGCTGGGGCTGATTTACATGGTTGCTTTGCTTCACTAATTTATGACCAATAAATAAATAAAAGTAACTATTGGCAATTTAAGATTGCCCCAAAGGGATAAGTTTTACCTAACGGAGGTTAGGAATTAAGGCTGAAATGTAACATTTTGATATTTTTTTTGCCCTTGAAGATTATTGTTTGCTTGTACATTTTTTTGGTGGCTCTTGCTTCTTTTGTACTTATTCATAATCAAATGTAGATCTTGGCCCATAGCATTCTGGCAAAGCTTCTGTCAATTCAGCAGTGACTTCATTGACCCTTCCAAGAGAGCCCCGGTGGGTAAATCCTCTCAAAAGATTGGGAACAATCGGAGACAGACCTTTAGAGACACAATCAAAATGCCAGCTGTAATGAGATAACAGCGGTGGAGAAATTTGTTCTACACAAAAAAGGGTGAGAATTTATTTGGTTCTTTTTAAAATGAGATTTGTCCTCCAAACACAACTTTCTTCATAAATGCAACTGAAAGCAGTTATAATATATGGTATATTTTTGAAGAAAGCTAAGAGTGTGGGAGAAAACAAAATTGAAAGATGTATTCTGACAAAGGAGGCCCAAAGTGTTTACTTCATAAACATATGGCTTTGAAATTCTGTATATCCAACCATGTTTGTCATGCATTACAATCAAGACCACTATGATCATTGCTATACCAGGTATAGCTGTACTTACTGAATCTGAAAATTTAATTTGATTTGCTTTTAACAAGGCAGATCTTTAAACCTAGAAGGATCTACAGTCAGTTCCTGCTGACCATTGGGGAAGAAAACTGCTTGATGAATTCTTGACAACTTGAACAGAGAATACAAGGAAAGATGAACATAGCACAGCTTCCTACAGTTTGATGCTCTGTATAGTCAGCCGCATTATTCCAAGTCAGCATGACCTTTACGGAAGCCAATTTAAAGAATAATCCAGGATTCCAGACTGTGTTGGGATTAGAGCTCAATAAGAAAGAACCAAAGGAAAACACAGGAATGAATATCTTTCCTCTTAAAAGGAACACTACTTTTCACAGTTCCAGCCATCCATGGCAAGCAAAGAAGTCCACTCTTCTTGTGTCTTCTTCCACTTTTCTTTTCTAATAGAAAATCTGTTTCTTTGGATGCTGACTTTTTTTAAAAAAACAAATTCCTTACAATTAAAGCTTTTTTCAAGGCTTAATAATTCCCAAGGATGCTAATTTCCCCAAATCTTGGGGCTCCCAAAGGATTCTAATAATTCCCTAATGTTATTTCCACTGGCATTCTTTTGGATATCATCAACATCTCATTTTTCATTTATGTTTTCTATTGGAGGGAATAATGTACTTAGCTGCCTTGAGTCCCTTTGGATGAGAAAGGTGGGGTAGAAATGAAGTAGATAAATCAATAAATAAATACGTTGGCATTTTGTTATTTTACACTTGCATATTTCTATAATTACCTGGTTAAAACTAGTAATTATATTGGAATTATTATTTGTGGTTATGTACTTATTTGTTGTATACTGTAGCTGTGCATGATAGAATAAGACTTAAAACTTGTGCACCAGCTGTGTCCGTATTTTGGGAAGTCAGACTTGGCCAAAGTAGTCTATGCTCTTGTTACATCTCAAATAGACTATTGCAACATGCTGTACATGGGGTTCTAGCTGGAGCAACTCACAGGGAGCATACAACCCCCCTGTTGAGTCATCTCCACTGGCTGCAGGTCTGCTACTGAGCACAATTCAAAGTGCTGGCATTAGCCTATAAATCCTTAAATGGCTCCAGTCTAGCTTACCTATCTGAATGTATCTCCCTTTATGAGCCATCTAGAGCAGTGTTGTTCCACCTTTTTTTGAGCCGCGGCACATTTTTTACATTTACAAAATCCTGGGGCACATCACCAACCAAAATGACACAATATGACACTCTAACACAGTAATAAATATACTGTAGTTAATATGTTTTTAAATGTATTCATACACTCAGAGTGAAACTTGGACCTGTTTCGATGAACACAACATAGATATCCTGGCAGGAATGGCAGAAAGACACAAACTTCCCACACAGAACTCCCATAACCAAGAGAAAATACTATAAGAGTTTGGTGGGCATTGACCTTGGGCTTTGCAGTTGTAGTTCACCTATATTCAGAGAGCACTGTGGACTGAAACAATGTTGGATCAGGACCAAACTTGGCATGAATACTCAGTATGCCCAAATGTGAACACAGATGGAGTTTGGGGAAAATAGACCTTGACATTTCGGAGTTACAGTTTCTGGGATTTAGAGTTAACACACAATCAAAGAGCATCCTGAACACTTGCAACAATGGAATTGAACCAAACTTGGCATATTGAACTTTCATTACCAACAGAAAGTACTGAAAGGGATTGCTTGGGAATTGACCTTGAGTTTGGAAGTTGTAGTTCACCTACACCCAGAGAGCACTGTGGACTCAAACAATGTTATGTTATGTTGTTTTTTGTTTTCTATCCAGAATCAGGCTGGAAGGAGGCTTTAAGGTCTCTAAAACAGGCATGGGAAAACTTTGGCCCTCTGGGTGCTTTGGACTCCAACTCCCACCATTCCTAACAGACTGAGACCCTTTCCTGCTTAAGTGGCTGGGGGGGGGGGAGGAAAAGGGCCGGAGGCTGCTAGGAATGGTGGGAGTTGGAGTCCAAAACACCTGGAAGGTCCAAGTTTGCCCATGCCAGCTTTTGACAGAGACCTCTTCCTCCTCCTTCCTCCTCCTTCCCCTTCATACCCTTTCTTCCCCCTCCTGCCGAACACTTACTTTTTCTTCTACACTGCCGCTTCTGCTGCCATTTTGATCCGAGGGGGTAGCGTGAGCGTATTCAGGAGGGGAGGGGGGAGGGGGAGGGAGGAAGACGTCACCCATGCGGGCACTACTGCACAGACTCGCCCCAGAGCAAAGTGAGGAAAAGTGAGCAGAGCGAGGCTGGGAAGAAGAGAGCCCGAGTGGAGAAGAAAAAGTGTTTGGCAGGAGGGGGAAGAAAGGATTTTGGAGGTTCCAATTTCCCATGGCACACCTGATGATCGCTCACGGTACACTGGTCGGGAAACACTGATCTAGAGGATTAACATCGGTCCTGCTCTCAGTCTCACCATCCTCGCAGGCGCAACTGGTGAGAATGAAAGACAGGGCCTTATCGGTGGCAGCCCCTCGGTTGTGGAACTCCCTTTCCAGAGAGATCAGATTGGCCCCCTCCCTTCTGACATTCAGGAAACTACTTAAATGTGGCTTTTTAAACAAGCATTTAGGAAGTGAGATGAAGCAGTCAAGACAATGGGATCTGTGCAATGTCGAATGTTTTATGTTTTTATGCTGTTTATGTTTGATGCTTATAATTTTCTGGTTTTTAATTTTGTTATATGTTATCTTAGTTATGTGTTGTATTTTATACTTTGTGAGGCACTGAATTTTGCCCTTTACTTTCTGTGAACCACTTTGAGTCCCCCCCAGGCATTGGAAAAAGTGGTAAATAAATAAATAAATAAGACCATAAAGAAAACTACATTCAAATACTTTCACTTCTGCCCTATCCTTTTAATTCATGGCAGTAAAGTTTACTTATCTCTCACATATACAACATTTTAGGATCCAGTCAAAAAGAAGTATTCCTCCGCACTAGGAATGTGGCACAGCTGGCTGGATGTCAGCTGCATAAGATCTCTACTGACCAGAAGGTCATGAGTTCGAGGCCTGCCTGGGTCGAGGTGGGCTCTCAACCTATTGTGTAGCCTGTTGTCGACCTTTGCAACCCAAAAGACAGTTGCATTAAGAACATAAGAACATAAGAACATAAGAAGAGCCATGCTGAATCGGGCCTCAGCCCATCTAGTCCAGCATTCTGTGTCACACAGTGGCCCACTAGTTGTACACAGGGATCTCTTGCAGAAAGGAGGGCAAAACCCTCACCTGCTCCCGACCCCCCACAACCAGTACCCGGGGAAATCCTGCCTGCCTCCATCAACACAGAGGTGGCACTTGGATGTCCATTTCAGTAGCTACTGATTCCCTTGGTATCCATGAATCTGTCTAATCCTGCCTTGAGGTACCACTTAAGTGAGGAGGCTAAATTTAACTGATTTACGAGGCCATAAAAGATCTCCAGGGAGCACGCTGAGGAATGAAGGACACTGAGGAATGAAGGAGTGCGACAGCATCCCCTGGTGGCCAGATGTTAAAAATAGCCTCTGTCTGTCTTGTGTTGTGTGTCAATAGTGAATGCTTGCCTGTATATGTTCACTGTGATCTGCCCTGAGCCCCCTGCGGGGTGAGAAGGGCTGGATATAAATGAAGTAAATAAATTAATAAATAATTGTGTGTGTGGTCACTTGAGTTATTTTATAATGTTTTAAAAAGTCCTTTTATTTTCCTACAAAGTAAAAAATGGATGGCTTCTAGCTTAGATGAATGCAAAAAGGAGATTAGACACATTTGTGGAAAATAAAGCTATTAATAGCAACTGGATATTAGCTTTTTGCCACCTCCATGTTCAAAGATAGTATATACTAGTAGTTGGGTATTGTGCACATCAGTTTTCCATAATCAAGTAGTTGACTACTGAGAGTAAGGGGATACTGAAACGTGTAAGTCTTTTTTCTAATCAATTAAAATAAAATAGTATATTATTATATTCTTCTTAATTTTAATGGGAAAACAGAAACCCTTGGCTAGAGAATGTATTTATTTATTTATCATGTCAGAAGCAAATTGAGAATGCAGTTATAATATACTTTATAGAACACAAACAAAGTTAGGAAATTGGCATTATGCTAAATTTCCTTTGACCAGAATCTGGCCACTTCAAGTGCCCCTGGTGTTGCTGTAAGAAGGTCCTCCATTGTGAGGCCAGAGAATAAACTACATAACTCTTCTGATTAGAGCAATCACCCAAACATGTATATTTAGTATCAAGAAGCAGATTTTGGATGCCTGAATGTGGGGGAAAGACAAATTGAGAGAGGGTATTAAGTGACAACTGGGGCAGACAATGTGGCAGAACAGAGTTTTTATTCCCCCAATAACAACAACAACAACAACAACTTTATTTATATTATGCTCTATCTCCCTGAAGGGACTCAGGGTGGATTCGAAGACAATGCCCGAATACAATACATCCATGCTAACAAAATTTAAACAACCCCACATATAAACACGATTTATGACTTAACAATTAAAATTAAATAAAAAACACAGCCTGTTATAGCAGACATAAGACAAAGCATCAAACATCAAATGGAGACTTCCGGTTCGGCGTGAGGCGAGGTCGGACGCACCTTCGGGAGCTCCGTGGTGACTGAGGAGAACTAGAGCCGGTGGGGGGGCAAAACCCACCTCTGACAGCCCAGAAGAGGGCTGACAGACAGCTTGCCAAAAGAGACCCCTCAACTGGGGGAGGCAGGAGTGGTGACTCTGAAGAGAGTGCTCTTTTCGCATCCCCAGAAGTGAGAGGCAAAGGGCAGAGGCTCGTCTCCCGGTAAGCGAGATTACACTCGCTTGAGACCTCCAACGGCGGCGTTTTTAAAGGGAGCACAAGTTGCAAGGATAATGAATACAAATGCTCACGCGACCGTCTAACTACAATCTCTTGTAAACAAGACAACCCGAGTGCAGCCAGCCGTACAACTGGAAAAGGTGAGCAGCCCAGGCCGCCGCTTTTGCGGGCGAGGGCAACCTAATAAGGGAAAATAAGAAAAAGACAAACAAGGAGAAGGGGAATTCCCTACACCTACCATTGCTAGCGGTGAGCCATTAGAGGGACCCCTGTGGCGGTGGTGAGGTGATCAGACCGATCCGAAGGGAGAAGGCAAGATGGCGCCAAGGCCTTCCCGCGAGTAACCAGACACCGGGAGAGGAGGAGAAGATAGAGGAGCGCAAGAGGGGAAGGCGGGGCCTAATCAGAGACGCTCCACGCTCTACGCTGGGCGTCCTGACGTGGTGTAGGCGGCGTGACGTAGCTAAAGAGGGACTTGCAGTGACGTGGAACCCGGAAGCAAAAACACAGCGTGGACATTGGGCAAAGAGCGAAGAGGGTGAGAAGAAGGGAGAGAGTGTCTGCCCTCAGGGAGGACAGCATAGCACACGCCGGTAAGACCAGGGAAAGGAGCCACTGCCCAGGCCAGGAGGCCAAGAGCCCCTAAGAGAAGGGGAGGGGAGGAGATTTAACACAACGATAATTTAGTGGCCCCCAGAAGTGGTCTCAGTGACGGAAGCGGGGTCTGAAGAGCGGCGAAGGGTAGTGGAATAAGGGAAAATCTACTCCCCCTGCATATATATATGTAGGTAGATTAACAGCGACCCAAAGAAAAGAGGAGAAGCCAGCTCTCTCCCTCCTCCTAGTACCACCCCCTGCCCCCCTCCTAGAAGAGGAGAAGCATAAACCCCAGGAGGGGACAAAAGAAGAGAAGGGGTAAAGGGAGACACTCAACCTCTGTTAACTAAGTTAAGCCCACATAAATACCTCCACATAGGTCACACAGGTCTGAGATAGTATATGTGAGACGCTGCCCTCCTCCAAGTGATATTTAAACCTCAACTCGCAGAGCCACATCTTAGAGTATCCTGGGGAGAGAAGTCAAGACAAGCCAAGTAACCGAGAAGAATGGCATTCAAAGGGAATGCGGGGGGACCCAAAGAAGCTAACAAACCAAGTAAGACCCCGGCCAGAAAAGAATCCGGCCATACGGAATTGACATTGGACGATCTCTTTGCAGAACTAGTAAAAATTGCAAAAAAAACAAGAGGAAATGGCGGCAAGACAGGGGGAGCAAGAAATCCTGCTTCGAAACCAGGAAGTCCTGATTAAGCATGAAATCACTAATCTGAAAACAGAGCTCAAAGGAGAAATCACTTCGTTAAAAACTCAGCTGACTACAATGCAGGAAGAGATTCAAGTTGTGAAACAGAAGGGACAAACGACCGAAGCGAAATGTGAAGCCCTCGAAGCTTCGCTGAATAAAAAATATGGCATGCTTGCAAGACTGAACAAAAAGCTCGAAGAGCAGCAGGAGCTCATGGAGCTCAGAGAAAAGGAGTTCCAACTTAAATTTCGTAATGTGGACGAAGATGAACAGGAGGACATTCGCGGGGTTATGACGGGACTCTTGGCCGAGTCACTTCAAATCACGGAGGAGGAGATGGGAAAGGAGTTGGACAGGACATACCGAATTACATCGAACTATTCAAAAAAGCATAACGCCATAAGGGATGTCATGGTCCACTTCAATAGGAAATCAACTAGGGATGAGATACTCCGCGCTACCGCCCGGCAACAACTAGTCTTCAACAGAAGAAAGGTGACAATTTTAAGGAATTCCCCGCAATAACCCTAGAGAAAAGAAGGAGATATTTTTTTCTTACGGACGAACTGAAAAAAAGGAACATAAAATATCGCTGGGAGAAAAAGGAGGGTCTAATGATGACTCTAAAAGATAAGAGAATCTGGATAACATCTGAAGATAAGGCTAGGGCAATGTTTAAGAAATTGTCGGAGGAAGACCACTCTGCTAAAGACAAAACAGAAAAGGACGAAAAGGAGGAAGAAGAGGAAGGAGAGGAAGTGGAACGGGATGACGAGTCTGATGACTCCCCCCCATCTCCACAAGCACCAAGGCAGGAGGACTTGAGACGATAAACGAGGCTTCAGACCCAAAAGAACTCAAAAAGGTCCTTTTATGCCTATTAATTGTTTGGTAAACAATGTGAATGGGATTAATGAGCCGAGGAAAAGGAAAAGGATATTTAATTTTTTAAAATCAAAAAGAGTTGATTTAGTGGCGTTACAGGAAACGCACATACGGGGGAGAGATGCGGCATTTCTTAAGCAAAAAGCCCTTGGCAATTTATTTTATTCAGGAGGTGATAAAAGAAAGAAGGGTGTGGCAATCTATACCAGAGATCATGTAAAAAGTCAATTGGCATTCAGGGACATGGAAGGGAGATATGTAGCGATTAAGATTGAGTGGGACAGCAAAGTCATCCTGGTATGTAATATCTATGCCCCTAATGGGCCAAAGGTTAAATTTTTTCGGGAACTCAAGAGGAAGATAGAGAAGGAAACCTATGATGAATTAGTCATCATGGGTGACTTTAATGCGGTGGTCGAAAGAGAGTGGGACAGATCCAATAGGAAAGTGAAAGATAAGAGATCGGGCCAGCTCCCAAAGGAGGGGAAAAAGGTCCTTGAAGACTTGGGATTAGCCGACGGGTGGAGGGAACAAAACCCAGGAGCCAGGGACTATACCTGCTATTCTGGCAGGTATAGCTCCTGGTCAAGAATTGATATGGCGTGGTTATCGAAGACCCTGCTGACCAAAACTGGAAGAATAAAGATTCTCCCACAGCTCTTTTCAGACCATAACATGCTACAGTTCCAGATTGGACAGGGGAGCCGAATGACAAGGATATGGTCCCTGAGGGAGGATTTAATTAGGGACAAAGAACAAAAAGAGGAAAGTAGAAAACTCCTGAAGGAATATTTCGAAATCAATACAGCACAGGACACCCACATCCATACAGTATGGGAGGCAAGTAAAGCGGTTATGAGGGGACACTTCATCCACCAGAACATTATCAAAAGAAGAAGGAATCAAAAATTGGAGTTGGACCTTGAGGAAAAACTCAAAAAGATAGATATGAGTTTAAAAAAGAACCCTAAGAACAGGAAATTAAAACTACAGTTGACTACCCTTCAAAAGCAAAAAGAAAAGCTTGACCTGGACAAACTAGAATCTAACCTGAAATTTTTAAAACAGACCCACTTTCAGAACGCTAATAAACCGGGGAAATGGATGATGGCCAAAATCAGGAAAAGAAAACAGAAAAACCATATTACACGAATAGTAGACAAAGGGATAGCTTATAACTCAGATGCCCAAATAAGTGGAAAATTCCAAACATTTTATAAACAGCTATACTCAAGAGATAACATAAAGAAAGAGGAAGTCCAAGCTTACATAGGGAACCTACACCTCAGCAAGATCTCTGAGGAACAAAGAGCGGATTTGAACCATCCGATAAATAGGGAAGAGATAAAAAGAGCGATCAAAAATCTGAAGAGCAATAAAGCCCCGGGGCCCGATGGCTTCACAGCCCTGTATTACAAAGTTTTGAGGAGGAAATAACACCCTATCTCCTAAAAACAATGAATGAAATTTTGGAATCTAAAAAGTTTCGGAGACTTGGGCATTAGCAAGGATTATAGTCATTCATAAAGAGGGCTCCGACAAGACAGAGATGGGGAATTATAGACCCATCTCGCTCTTAAATGTGGACTATAAAATCTATGCCTCTATACTGGCTGAGAGGCTGAAAAGCTTCTTAAAGGGGATGGATAAAACAAGAGCAGAAAGGCTTCCTGCCGGGCCGCCAAATAAAGGATAACATAAGACTGACGGTAGATGCCTTGGAGTATTATAGAACTAACATTCAAAAGAAAGTGGCCTTCCTGTTTGTTGACGCAGAGAAGGCCTTTGACCGAATAAATTGGTCCTTTATAGAACTCCTGATGAAAGAACTGGACGTAGGCCACTACTTCCAAAACGCAGTTGGAGCTATATATACATCCCAATTTGCTACAATACGGGTAAACGGGGTATGCTCAAATAAATTTGAAATACATAAAGGAACCCGTCAAGGTTGCCCCCTCTCCCCTCTCCTCTTCATCTGGGCTCTCGAGACTCTCTTAGAGAATATAAGGAGGGATTCCAATCTAAAAGGCATAACTATAAAAAAAGAAAAGATCAAAATCAGAGCGTTCGCTGATGACTTAGTTTGCATTGTGGAAGACCCGGTAGAGAAAATCAAGTTTTGGATAGAGAAATTGGAAGAATTCGGGAGAGTCTCGGGATTTAAGATGAATAGGAAAAAATCGAAGTTATTGGTGAAAAATATAGATGTGAAGGAGAGAGAGAAGCTGGAGGAGGTGTCAGGCCTGGTTATTGTAAATAAAGTTAAGTATCTAGGCATCTATATAACACCCAAAAATATAGACCTTATTAAAAACAATTATGAAGCAAAATGGGAACAAGTTAAACGGGATCTAGAAAAGTGGAGACATCTCAATCTATCGCTGCTTGGCAGATTATCTCTTATCAAGATGAATGTGCTCCCTAAGCTTCTTTTCGTGTTTCAATGTCTCCCAATCCTAACCTCGGATAAGCTCTTATACGCCTGGGAGAAGGAGTTAAGAAAATTTATCTGGCAAGGGAAATGTGCTAGAATTAACTGGAGGAACATGATAGACGATAAGGAGAGGGGGGGCCTTGGAGCCCCAGATCTCCTCACCTATTACGAGGCCAGTGCGTTAGACTGGGTCACAAAGTGGACGCTCCTAGAGGATACCCAACTCCTGGCGCTGGAGGGTTTTGACCTCCGGACCGGTTGGCACGGGTACCTCTGGTACTATAAGGCGAGGATCGAGAGAAATTTCAACAACCATTGCATTAGGAAAACATTACTAAGATCATGGATGAAATATAAGGATAGGTTGTTTAGAAAAACCCCCAAATGGCTATCGCCACAAGAGGCGCATTTCAGGAGACAGTATGACAAAGATAATTGGCTGAGATATGGTTCAATCCTTAAAAGGTCAGGGCAGGTCTTCGATATCAAAGACATGAAGGAATTAAAAGAATTGGATGAATCATTAGATTGGTTCCAGTATAAACAGATTCATGAGATATACAAGAAGGATAAAATGTTAGGTTTTGAGGAGAATACGGAGATATGGGATAAAGTGTGCTCAAAAGAAAAAGGGAAGATAACCATCCTCTATAAACATCTATTACAATGGAAAACGGAAAACGAATCTATTAAAAACTGCATGGTGAAATGGGCGAGGGATTTGGGGCAGGTCATTCACTTGAAGTATTGGGAGAAATATTGGAAGGTCCACCAAAAGCTTCTTTATGCGTACGATCTAAAGGAGAATGGATTAAAAATTTTCCACAGGTGGTACTTAACCCCATACAGTATGGCTAAATTTAATAATAAAACCAGCAATAAATGTTGGAGATGCCACAAAGAGGTGGGATTTTTCTTCCATATGTGGTGGGGATGTAAAAAAATAAAAAAGTTTTGGGAGAAGATATATAGAACAATTAGGGAAGCTTTGGGTTTGGACTTTCCTTTCAAAGCTAGATATATGTTATTGGGTCTGCTAGATTTCGAAATTGATAAAAATAAGGAAAAACTCTTTATTTACTGCATCACTGCAGCGAGAATGGTGATAGCAAGACGCTGGAAGGAGGCAACAGCACCGAAAATTGACGACTGGCTTGCTAAAATTCTGGAAGTCATGAATATGGACTGTCTGACAAAAGCAATGATGGACCGGAGGGATGCCACAGATTGGACCCCGCTAATGGATCACTTAAAAGGACTGAGAAATATGAAAGATTGTATAAATGATGACATCTGTATATAATTGAAACGGTGACGGTTGGTTAAATAAGGCAAGAGATTGAGAGAAATAATTTAGATATCTAAGAAATATTAGATGAAAGGGCGGGAAACGAGGAGCGGAAGTCATAGTTACATTCTGAGCTCCAGATGGGGGAGGGTAGGGGGAGTGTGAAGGGGGGGATATGTTGGTTTGTCGAATGTTTGATGGTTGATGTTTTATCTTTGGTGAAAACTTAATAAAATTCGTTTAAAAAAAAACATCAAATGGAAACCATAATTTCCCAGTTCCTTGGGGCAAATAGATTAATCATTGCTCAAGATATTTATTGAGCTGGTGGGGCAAGCAGGGCATGGATATGGATCGCAACTATTAATCAGAGGTAATCCTCGGCCATGGAAATCCAATGGATGATCATGGGAAAGTCACATACCCTCAGTGAGGATTGTGTAACTATAGTAGAATAGAAGCAGTTACATTGTGAAGGAAATGTGTAAGGTGTGAGATGTGTAGTGTATTTATATTGTGTACAGAGAAATGCTGTGATATCTTAAGGTTAAAGAAGTGAATGTGTTTGTGATGAAGTAATAAATGTATATGAGATTTAACAGCCTCTGTATATGTGATATATAAGAATACCGTATGTAAAAGTATAAGAATATATTGACTAAGAAATACAATTACAAGTGAAACAGGATATTGCAAGATGAACAGAATTGAAAGTAATATGTGTTTAGACATTACATAAATAGTGTGGAATGAGAATTTAACATTTCAGAGGGGAATTGTTGAAATGGATTGATTGTATTGTAGTTATGAAATGTGAATTTGTGTATATATATTTATGGAGCTGTGTAAGAGGAAACGTTGCAATGTGCAATGCTCACAAAGAAAGAATTAACCAGCAGGTTGAGAAATGACGAAAGATTTCTGTTTTGTATATAAGCTGTGCAATCTTATCTGTAGTGTGCTGGGAGATTGTATGTCGGTGAGAGGTGGATTGCATATTGTCAGTAAAGTGTCTGTTGTTTTCTACAGATGTCTCCGCGTCCTGATTTATCTAAGATACTTCATAATTATTTCTTATCACCAAGACTTCGCTGCAAAAAGCCAACTTCCACCTAAGCAGTGATGCACTCCACAGCTAAGTGGTTTTAAACTTTTTTTCCCATTTCAGTTTTTGCAGTACTAGGTTTGAAGGACTGTAAAACATTTGGCTGACTGGGCTAACTGCAACCAGCCAGGAGACACAATGATTTTCTATATCTTTGGTAGACGTTACACTTTATGGATGACTAAAATTGCAATGGAAGAAGTAATTCTCTTCCTGGTCAGAGCAAGCTATAGCACTCATTCAAAAGTAATAAGCACAATATTTTACTTAATCAGGTCCCCTTGGAATAAAATGTGGGAAAAAGTGTTCTTGGCGGCTGGTGCTGATTACTTGTGTGTCCCATTATTCTAAAGGCCTTCTGACAACCTCACAGCGAAAACTGCCTTTCAGTGAATACTACCACTGAGTAGCTTTTAAATTTTTTACCTCTGTTCCCAGCCAGTTCTAGCTTAAACAGCACATATAATTGCCTAATAAGCAGTTCATATGAAGAGCATAATTTCAAAGTGAAATGTGGGATCCATCAACTTCTTTAGGTGTAATAGCAATTACAGAAACGTTTTTATCTTCTGCACTTCAAGTCACTTTGTAGAAGTGGTGATGAGAGTTACCTGAAAACTTTTTAGAAAAGAGAATTAATTAAATTTCACATGGAATCCATTTTAAATGTACATATTGATAAAGCAATTAACAAGCTGAAAGTATAAGATGTTTTCGTTCATGAGATGGGCTGCTAAAGTAAAAACATGGGGTTTTGGGAAGCTGCTGTCTTGAGTTCAGCTTTTTATTAATTGCTTTGGTACCAAGTCCTTTGAATATAGTCTTTTAAAGTTTCGATCCTCAAATTCCTACTCTGGAGAACTAATTCCTCCCCAGTTTTTGCATTTAAGTATTAAAAGATGCCTTCCAATCCCAGCTCCATCATTTCTATATTAAGTTCTACTGAAGTTTTATGACAAATCTACAGGTCAATCAGCTGTCCCAATTTACCTGGTTAAGCCCCTGTTGTCCCACTTTTTCAGCAACTTTTAATGTGTCCCAGTTTTCCCCCTTCTCCCACTTTTCCTCTTTATTTTTCAATTTATCCAACTGCTACAAATTGAGTTAAAATTGTTAAACTAGTTTGCGCTAAGATTCGTAGAGTAAAAATGGGACAGAACTTCTGTCCTTTCTTGGTTGTGTAGCGGAGGGAATTATGGCATGTATTGCTTCTTATCAGATTGCCTGATGTGAGCATATTAAAAACATTAATGTGAGTTAAAGGGAGAAAAGGCAAATAGCATTGTGGAGCAGAAATGTGCTGGAAATCAGGCATGTAACTCTAACTGCAGTCTGTAATTATCTCTTGAGAGTAGGATTGGCAAAGTAAAAACTCGAGAGATCTCTTGTACTTTTGATGCTTGCATACATGAAGGAGTTTTTGCACCAGGCAACAAACAACAGCTGCTGTAATTCCCTTTTCTACACAACCAGTAAAAGTACAAGAGCTCTCCCCACTTTTCAATCTGGCAATCCTAGTTTGTGCTTAATTAACACAACAGAAGGGAGTGGATAAGAGGCTTACTCTTTCTAGTACACTTAAGCAAAAGTCAATTTTTCCAGACTCTCCTAGATAGTCTGTTCTTCAACAACAACTTTTGCAACCTTAACCACAGTCACATATGTCCTTATCTTTACCTGTGAAATGTTGGAAGACACAATAATATATCTATACACACAATAAACGTGAAAATTTGTATGTGTGTATGTGGCAGATAGACACAGACAGCCTCCTGCCTCCACAAACAGCTTTAACCCACAGAGCCATCAAAAGCCCCCACTCCAAGGAAATTATAGGTTACAGTAGACACAATGAACATGTTTCCAACCCCTGCCAATGTCTTCCCCAAACACCATACTGCCCTCCACCCAAGTGAAGGCTTTCATTCGGGGACAATTTCATCTTACATGTTATGTTGTTCCTCCAGAATGGACATCTCAGGGTTCCTTACTCTTTCCATTGCTGTGGAATTTGTATGACCCCTCCCACTGCCTCTTCCTTAACCTTTTCCTACCCTTTCCTATGGCACAGAGCAAACAGGAATTGATCAGCAACTGAAAAATGGGTTTGGGAAGAATTCACCATGATTTATACAAGTTGTACACCTATATCCAGAGGGCACTGTGAACCCAACCAACGATGAATTTGGAACACACTTGCCATAGGTGATGGGGATATGTAGTATTTTCACTCACTTCTTGAGACTTCTGCGACCCCGCACCAAACTTGCCATGCAGATCCCCCCATTACCCACTTTACATCTTGGTGCAGTCTGGGGGAAGATGGACCACAAATGATGGAATTAGCAGCACCATCATCCACATTCAGAGACTAAAGGGACCCCCAAGAATGAAGGACCTGCACCAAACTTGCCACACAGACTCTACATGATGTACTTTATATCCTGGTGAGTTTTGGGAAAGAATGGACCAGGGACAAGGAGAATTACAGTATTTTCATTCACTTCCAGAAACCACTGTGACCCCCACGAATAATGCACTTGAACAAAATTAGGTACACAGAATCCCTATGATGCACTTTCTGTTTTGATTATGTTTGGGGGATTTGCAGTACTTTCACCCACTTCCGTAGACCACTGCGACCTCCACGAATGATGAGCCTGGACCAAACTTGGGACACAAAACCTCATGACCAACAGAACATACTGGAGGGGTTTGGGGAATTGACCCACCCATGTGGGAGTTATAGTTCACTAGCATCCAGTGCACTCTGAACTCCATCAATGACAATTCTGGACCACACTTGGAACACAGAACTCTAGTGACCAACAGAACATATTGGAGTTGTTTCTGGGGGGACCAACCTACCCATATGGGGGTTGTAGTTCACTCTGCATTCAGAGAACTCTGAACCCCACCAATGACGGATCTGGAACACACGTTGCACACAGGACCCTGATGCCCAACAGAACATATTGGAGAGATAGGGGAGGAAACGACCCACCCTCATGGAAGTTGTTGTTCACCCTGCACCCAGAGCACTCTGAACCACATCAATAATGGATCTGGAACAAACTTGGCACATAGCCCCAACATGCCCAACTGTGAACTGTGTTTGGGGGTGATTGCCCTGGGAATCTGGGAGTTGTAGTTCATCTGCATCTAGAGAAACTGTGACCCCCTTCCCCCCCGACAATGGACCGGGACCAAACTTGGCACAGAGAAGCCCCATGACCAACTGAACATACTGCTGGGGTTTGTGGGAATTGACCTTGATTTTGGGAGTTGTAGTTCACCTGTTCCACAGAGCACTGAACCCAGCTAACGTCGGATCTGGACCAAACTTGGCACGCAGATGCAACATGGCCAACTGTAAATACAGACATGGTTTGGGGAGGATTCACCCATGGTTTTGGGAATTGTAGTACACCTACTTTGGTATGTATTTTCTAATGGGAGTGTTCATAAAAGAAAATCAAAGACTGGCTTTTTTCTAATAGTGTTACTAATTGACTGAATGATATTACCTAATACCCCAAAACAAACTATGCATTTTTCAAATGATCAGGGCAACACTGAGTACCCAAGCTAGTATATCATAACTATGCATTTATTATCCACCTCTCCCTGCAGCTCTAGGTGGGATACAACATCATTAAAACAAGAGCTAAAACTTTATGAACAGTCATACAACAGTGTACTGATAGCACCCTACCCCATGCCTCCAGATGATCTCTCCCAACAGTTTTATGTAAATGTTAAAAAGCATTGGGGATAGTAGATTTGCTATACAGGTGTTCCTATTTTCAAAAACTCCTTTTTGAAGTCATGTACTGTACCTTTGATTTCTGACAAAATTTGTTCAGGAGGGTGCTTGCTTTTGCTGTCCTCTGAGACTCTTTCTACACTGCCAGGCAGGGCCGTAGCCAGGATTTTGGTTCGGGGCTGAGTTTGGTTCGGGGCTGAGACTGGGTGGAAGAGGGTTTACCCTAGCAAACATTTTGTATTGTTATCCCAATAACCCCATGAAGGTGGGATATAATGAGCATGGTGATCAGATCATGATATGAATAAACATAACAGTTTAAATAATGTACCAGTAAGGCCTTCTCGCGGACCATCCTGAGAATTTCGGGGGGGGGGGGCTACATGCCTGCTGCCAGGTAATCCAGGTTATCAAAGCAGAAAATCCACATCATCTGATTTGATTCAGATTATCTGAGTCTACACTGCCATGTAATCCAGGTCAAAGCAAATAATGTGGATGCTATACAGCTATGTAGAAGAGGACTGAGACTTAAGTATGACTTGTCCAAGGTAACCCAGGCCCCTTCTACACTGCCATATAAAACTCACATGTTTTGAACAGGATTATATGACAGTGTAGACTCAGAAGATAATGTTGATTATCATTACCCACTTTGATAATCTGGATTATATGGCAGTGTAGAAGGGTCCCCAGTGGCTATGTGGGGATTTGAGCACTAATATCCAAAGCTGTAGTCTAACACAACAACCATTACACCACATTGGCTCACTGTAGTCAATTCGATAGTATTTAGTAGGCATAGTTAGGTCCAGTCAGAATCTTCAGAATTCAGATTAAATTCAGATCAAATTCCTTTTTGAAGCGATTTTGAAGCGATTTGGGAACCCAGAAGTATCCTTGCCATTTCGAAGCCACTGTCGCCATCTTTGTTCCAACTAAGGAAATGAATCGGAAATGACTCAGCGTTTGGAGGCAAGCAGCAGCTTGCATGCTGTGATGCTTGCCTCCAGCCAATGAGAGGAAACCATGTGGGGAGGGGTGGGGTTTCGGCATGGCAGTCATTGAACTTTTAAAAGGGCTGTGCATGCCTCATGGGCTCATTGTGAGCCAGGGACGTGAATGGGAAGGGAGCTTGGGTGGGAAAGGTGCCACCGCTTGGGAAGGGAACAGCAGGATTAGGGAAGGGAACAAATTGGGGAGAACAGCTGGTAGCAAGCCCCTTGCCTGCGAGGCTTGCTTGTGTGCGGGGAGGGAAGAAGGGCAGGGCAGCAGCTAAGGGCAGCTGGGACAAGTGTTCTTCTCTTGCCTACCACTGCCAATTTCCCTTTTAGAAGCAGTGAATTAAACTTTCAAAACATCTCAATCCCCTTTGGGTTACAGTTTGGATTTTGGGATCCTAGAAAGTCCCTTTGGAAATCCCCTTATCTGCCAAAATTTTCCTTGCTGAAGCACTGAATACAAGTTTTAAGACCCTTTCCTCTCCTGGGGTTTGACTTCTGTGCTTTGGAAAACAAGAAATCCCATTATCTGCTAATAATTCCCTTGGGAAAACACACAAAGTTTTGGAGGGCCCTTTGTCTGCTTGGGGTTACACATTGTACTTTTGGAAACTAGAAATCTCCTAATCTAATAATTTCCTTGGGGAACCACACCATACAACTTTAGAGCCCCCTTTCTCCGCTTTGGAGTTACACATTGTACTTTTGGGAACAAGAAATCTCCTAGAATTTGCTAATAATTTCCTTGGGATGGGGCAGGGTTGAATAGTGGCCTGGCCTCCGCTTATCTTGGAAACAAGCAAATGTAACAAATTAATTTAATGTTATGAGATAAATTCCATTTTCTCATATTCAGAGAGGTGTGCTCTAGACAAATATGCAAATTTTCTAAAAGAATCCTGGAGGCAGCACATTTCTTCTTCTTGTAATATTCCTTATTAAATTACTGAAATTACTTTAAAAAATTTCAAGGACCCAGGAATCTTCTAAACATGTTGAAAGTTAATATGCTGACAGAGGAGAATGTTTTCTATGTGGAATGTGGAAAGCTTTGTCAGTAGTGGTCTAAAAATGAGGGAAAGGGAATCCCCCAAGTTTTGCCTGTTCTGTTTGCAGGTTTTCACGTATTATGCAATCGCGCCCGCCATTAGCAAAGCCATTCAGAAATTTTGGAAAATTCTGCCTTTTTTGGAAAATGTTGGAAATCATTTCTTAATTGAATTGCCAGCGCCCCCTACATCCAAAACGAGTTTTGAACCATTTTCCCCCTTGATCAAACAAGCCTAGTATTTAGTAGTAACAGAGGGACTAAGAAACCCTGGCCTGAATCCTGTTTGTTAGTGAACCTATTTTGCCACTATTCTGCAGTGCCTGTCAATTTCTTCACAAGCTCAATTAGACACATCGTTCTTCATCTTTAGACAGTCTAGGACAGGAGCATTCAAAGAACTACCAGTCACCATAGAAACCTTCTTGATGTTACAATGGGTTGAAGGACTATTGGGGACATGATTTTTCAAACAGTGACACCTTGTATGTGGATCTCCTTCTTCATATCTTTTCACTTGGTGTCAGTTCTAATGGCTTATAGGTGTCAAGTTAAAATTGTCCTTGTTCCTGGAAGTTTGAGAGCTGCTACAGTCTTTTAAAAACTATTATTGCCACATTGAGTTGTTGCTGTACTGTTCCTGTTATTGTTGTAGCTGGTTTTCAAATGTATGTACTGTACATCTGTGTGTTTGTATATATTTTTAAAAAAACAATTCAAATTGCTTTAAAATATCCAACTGCAATATTGTATGTTGCGTCATTTCAAATAACTGCATACATATATGTATTAACTTGTATTGAGGAAATTAATGTTTTTGGAGACACAATGGTATCTGCTCACTTTCTCTAAGGGTACATCCACATTGTAAAATCAATGCAGTTTGCCACTACGTTAACTGCTATGGCTTAATGCAATGGGATCATCAGAGTTGTAGTTTTGCAAGAAATGTTGCCTTCTTACCCAAATAATGCTGGCGCTCCACCAATCTACAAATCTCAGGATTCCACAGTATTGAGCCATGAAGGTTACAGTGATTAATTAAATTATGATTTAATTGTTAGTTTTATGTTACTGTTGTTTTATGTTAGGTTTTCATGTTTTGTAAGGCATTGAATTTTGCCATGAATATGTTGGAAAATGTGTTGAGTGCCCCCTGGGGTGAGAAAAATGGTATATAAATGAAGTAAATAAATAAATTATAAAATAAATGTCAAGTTAATGCAGCTTTATTTCCTTGGATTGAATATATCTGATATATTCATGGATGAACTGTCTGTTGAACACTGATGCCATGTAGATGTCTTCTGTTTAGCAGTAAGGGAGATGCAGCATATTAACTATATAAATGAAATGACATATTACCTTCCAACCTCCGAAATAACGAGACAGACAACAGTAATTGGATTAAATTAGGGCAACTTTTATTTATTTTAAAGTTACCGATTTAAGTTTAACCTCACTAAACTCAGGTGTCAAGGGAACAAGGTGTGGCTAAGCCGAGGTATCGTCCGCGAGCGAACGACCACTCGGCAACACTGGGAAACTCTCCTGAGTCCCCAGCAACACAAAACTGGGCAACCTTTCAAGGAAAACACAAGAAAACCTCTCTGGAAATACTTAACTGGCTCTCAAAATTTCTGGACCAATGGCATCCCCCTCAGCCTGAACAGACGTCCACCTGAGTGTATTTGTGCACTGGCCCAAACAACTTTGAAGAGTGCATGAGTGAGTATGGGTCTATGGATTACCCTAAACTATTTACACCACAGATTGGAGACGAATGTCTATTCAGTCTCCATCCCCCACCAAGTCCCTCAACACCACCTAACTGTAATTCGTGAAGATTAACTATTGCAGTGTCAGACAGTGAAAACATTCTGGCTCTCTCCATTTGTCACACATTACCGCTTCACAGCCACTCGAGGCGCGGTATGAATGCCGACCAAATGAGACGAACCCGTGGCCATGCCTGCCACCATTGACTCGCTTAACAGGCTCTCTCCATTTGTCGCACATCACTGCCACACAGCCACATACGGCACGGTATGATTGCTGACCAAACGAGACGAGGTGAGGCCATGACCGCCACAGCCTAAACAAATCCCTTATTGCCTGAAGGAACAGGGCCTTACCTTGCAGTAAGCCCACATCATTGCCTCATCAATGGAGAACCAACACGCAGGAGGGGCTCACCCAAATGCAACCAGGGAATCAAAAAACCCCCAATGAAGGGCACGTATCCCTTTCCATTGAACTGACAAATTGTAAAAACAAGGTGCTATCCAAAGGAGGTCCTAGCGTCAATCACTCAGCCCAGTGAAAAACAACTGTACCCGCTTATAGGGATCCTCCATCTCTGCACCTTCACCAACATGTCTGAAACGAGAAAAAACTGGTTAGATTATCAAGCGAATGTATCGCATAAAAAACACAGATTTTCATCTACCCATTCCTTTTATGATGTTTATTTGAAGTCCAACTGTGCAGCTGGAAGCTGCCACCATATTGAATGAATGGGTACCAAATTTACGATGCCCCAGCCCACTTACTCCACTACCTTTTCTGTTACTGCCCAAAGTTAATTTAGTCAATGGGGCCCTGTTTTAATGACCAAAAAGTTACTGGAGAATTGGGACGCATGACTTAAACTGTGCTAGGGCTAAAACAGGGCACAATTTTGGATCACTACATCTAGCTAACCTAACAATGCTGCCTTTAGCTCGCTGATCTGTCTTGGAAGATAATCAAATTGTCGAACCATCTGACCCATCTGTATATCTGAATTTAACAATGCACAATGGGATTTGTTATTATTAAGAAGCAACTACCAAACTACTTCGGAAGGCAGCGACAAATTGCTGTCACGTGGCAGCATGAAAATAAAGGTGTTATGGTAGGACTAGCAAATTTTAGGTCAAGTTTGCTTTAAAATCTTCAACATTGTGTGTGTCGAGGGTTCATGATAATCACAGAATAGGGCCCAACGACAGGGCCAATCCAACATGATCTTGTGGATGGGGAATCATTAGTGATGTCTGGTAAGCCCTGAGCCTTAATCATTAAGCTAACACTCTCAGTTTAAACCTGATGAAGCCTGGTGACACTCCATATGAATCCTGAAGCGCTCCAACTGCGTGCAAGATAGTGCACATAGGGTATTATCGAGACCCACAATGTGAAAGGATCAAAGATGAGTAAATTTGCGGCAACAAGATGAAAGTGCTTTAGGCACTCATCACCCAGGGTGACTTAACGTTAGTGTGTGATAACATGGACGTTGAGAGATTATCTGATAGGCTGCACAGCGAATAGGCAGAGCTCCATGTCCAGAGGAGACCACATGACAATGGGGAACCACTCGAGCAATGCCAGATGGTGGTAATCCCCTGGGTGTGCCATAACAGGGTGGTCCCTGTTCAAGGAACCAGTGGCCCACCAAGTACGCCCTGAACCAACTGGGCCTGCGATGCCACCTGAGGTGCATCCTTAAAATCATTTACCGCCGTCACAGGATATACTATTAAAGCCAACAGGAAATTCCAACCGATTAAAAAATTAGCCTTCCTGACCTGTGTAACCCTGATGAGGTGACCGGTGATCTCACCCAATAGAGCCTCACACAGAAAATGGATTCGTGTGAGTGTTCCCTAACTTTGCTTCAGCTATTGGGACCCCCTGGTCATAGGCTAGGTGATGGAAAGACTTTAGCAGATTTCCACACTCCGAAGACCCTGCAGCCCCATAAACGAGGGGGGGGGGGATCATCGTTGTTCAATCTTCAAACTGAATCAAAAATTGTCAAACCGTCTCGACCCATCTGCATATCCGAGTATAACGGTGCACGATGGGATTTGTCCATCTTGGGGAAGGAAACTAACTCGCTATTTTGCAGGCAGCGAAAAATGCTGTCAACGCAGCAACAAGGAACAACAACTGTTCTTGGCAGGACTGGCAAATCCTGGTCCACATCTGTTTCAAACCGCTTAAAACGTGGGGGCCCAGGTCTCCTGATCATCATAGGATAGGCCCTGTTGATGGGACCAACCCCACCTGATCCTGTGGATGCGGAAAACATTAGTGGTGTCAGGTAAACCCTGAGCCATCAACCAATAGGCTAATGTTGCCCGTGTAGACCTGATGGAGCCTAGTGACAAACCACTCCTAAGGTGATATACACAACTGGACCAGGTGTTCGTAAGGTAGTGGACTAACCTCAGGTAAACTGTATTGCTACCACATTTTGCAACAAAGAAAAAACAAATAAGAAAAAGGAAGATCCAGAAGTACAAAATTAGAACATATAAAAGTAATCGGATTTTAAAACTGTGAAGCAAACACGAGTGAAGGGAGAAAACCAATCTCCGAAGAGATGGTGAATGTACCACATGCAATGACATGGGGGGGGACTTCTAGGAGTTTCCAGGAGCAACTCTGCAATGAATAACTGTTTCTGTATTATGCTGTGCCACTGAGCAGGATTTCAAAAACTATATACACCTGATTACCAATTCTATAGAACTCATATGTTTTCCATATGTGGTTGTGGTTTCCTAGTCTGGATTGTGAAAGAGCTGACCCACGGTTATTGACAGTGCTGTATGGAGTCATGGCACTTGCAGTAATCTACCAATCCTTTGTTCAACTCCCCTTAAGAAGTACCACAGTCTAATCATCAATGCACACGAAGATGTTTGGGGCCCCAACTCATTTTTTGTTCTCTTGGTAAGTGACTGATGAAGTGGAGAGTGGATATCTGGTGCCATTCTTCTGGCAGACAAGTCTGTGTCTGCAGACCACAGATTGTTCTGGCCCTTAACATCAACCAATCCCACTAGACAGGTTATTAAACAATAATAAAATTAACATGGTTTAGGTTGCTGTGCTTTTGTCGCTAATCAATCCCCCCAACCCTACCAGAATTCAAATTTGGAGTATCAAGTATTTATTTATTTGTTTGTTTGTTTGGACTTATCTGTTGCCACTCCCATCCAGCTCGGGGCGACTCACAACATTAAAAACGGAATTAAAACAGCATATATAAACACAGTAAAATCATAAAACAATACATCGCCCCTATACACGAGAACAGGTCGCACGGCCTTCGTTATCCACGATATGGTGCCTGCAGATTAAAGGCCAAATGCCTGTTTGAATAGCAAAGTCTTGCCAAAGTTGTGCCAAATTTGGTCCAATGAATAAAAATATATCCTGCATATTGGAAATTTACGTTATAATTCATAACAGTTGCAATATTTCAGTTATGAAGAAGCAACAAAAATGATTTTATGGTAGGGGGTCACCACCACATGAGGAACTGTATTAAATGGAAGAACAACGTCAAGGTCAATACTTCTACTGCCTTAGAATGTGATCTTATGGAACTGCAAGGCAAGGAAGCAAACTTAAAATGCAGCCCAAGGCACGCTTGCTGTCACACTGATCCTCGGGAGAAAACTTTTAAAGTGATAGGGACAATGTTGTTAGGTAAATGACCACTTTGGGGAGGTGAGCCTTGATGGATAATGTAGCAGTTGATAAAAGCCAGCCATTGCATGCAGAGGCCTTGCTGGCACTGACTGTTCAATGCTTGCTTTCAAAGGGGAATTCCAGACAAGAAACGATCAGGACCAGCTAATCACCATCCAACAAAGGATCCCCTGGCAGGAAGCAGCCAAGCGTTGAATTTGCAAGGCTATTCAATGCTAATCTGTTGATCAATAAGGGAGGATGATCCAGAGGTGTTGTCTCTTCAACACCTCAGACAGGAATGGAGCAGGTGGCTGCCCCAAAATAGGCAGCCTCCGCCCCCTCCCAGAAGATTCCCAAGGAACCAATAGTCTCCCTTCGTGCGAGGAGGTAATAACCTTTCCCCGCCCACTGCGTAGGCAGGGAAAGGGCATTGTATAGATAGGCTTGCTAAGCTGGATAAAACATCACTGTGCTCATGTCAGGGCAAGCCATACTCTGCACTGTTATATAGTTACAGCTATCTACCACCTTTGTTTTAGTCAATTAAATACTGGCCCTTTAAACTATCAAAATTGTTTTGTATTATTCTTTAATTTAAATAAATTACCTTATTTCCAAGTCTTGAATACAAGTGCTTTTTGAAGACATCAAAGGACTGCTAAAGGGACATTGAACTAAAGGAATGAAAGCTGACTTTCACAGAAGAAAGCCAATCTTCAATGTTTCTTTGCACTAAAATACCAGAGCCAAAATGGCCTCAAAGTATGTGTTAGAAGTGTAGATGTCTCTCCTTGCCTTTGGAGGCAAAGGTGCATGACAAAAGTATTCCATAGATAAAGCTATTCAAGAGAGGAATAGGATCATCAGACTCAGCTTGTGGTGCTCGGTTTAGGGTTGGAAAGTTATTCCTGAAATAATGTTCTTTGGCAACATGCTATAAAGCCAAAAGGTAATTGGTTACTGTTCATATTATAAAAGGATTTGAGTTATTTATTGCAATGCTCCTAACTTTACTTGTTCCTTTTGCTTGCCTTTCCCACCTTGACAACCCAGGTCTCCAGTTGGATTGGTACATTATGTCAATGGCTTTACATTCAGAGACATCAATATTCAGAGATAAAGTTTAGTTTTGCCCTACTAATTGCTATCTTAGAAAGACCCATCCCCTTCAGAAAATTATGAATTATATCATTATATACATTTGGACCTTGGTGGGAAATTCAAATTGCTAACAGGGAGCTCCAAGCCTCAAAGATTGAGGAGCCGAGGAACCAGGAAAGATCTACAGCAGCTACCAGCATCAGAGAATACGCTGTCTCCAAACACCCCCCTTTATCATATACAAAATAACCCCTTTAATAAATGGACACTCCAGTGCCTTTTTGGCCCCATGCTTGTGTCAACATAGCTTTCTTTATCTCTTTTTTCCTCTCTCTTTATTTGCTTCGAACCGCCTGCCTAGTCTACCATGCAGCCACCTTAGCCCTTAATGAAGTCCATCCCACTCCTCTTTCCCCATTCCCAGATCCCTGAAGGCTCTGGTATATGCTGATGGCCCTCAGATTCACAGGCCAAACAGTACTGGGACCCTTGTGTGTGTGTGTGTGTGTGTGTGTGTGTTATGTTTTATGAATTTTTATTATATAAAATACTTTTTGGAGCCATAACGTCATTGTGAAGAACTTGATAAACTTTCACTGACACATTGTGACACAGATATCCTCCTATGTCCTCTGGGTCATCATTTCAGCAATGGACTCAAACAATCAGCATCTCCACAATCAATGGAACTGGCTCAGCAAGGGATTACCAGACCCTGAGTTGGGCCAACCTTTTGTGCCAGCTACATGGACAAAGGACTCACAATCACCCTGACATCGTCCCTGGAATTTAGAGAAGCTCTGCCACTGTTTTCCCTTTCTCAAGGGTGGATCATCTAATCCTATCATCCTGGACAATATACTGAGATGGAACACAATGGACACTAATGCCATGGACACTAGACTCACTTGTTGAAGACACACAGAACCATTAAACAGACAATAAAACCCACAGGTCCAGAAGGCCCCTCGTTGTTTGTCTCGTGGTTGAGACATGGTAATCAAATCATAAAACTATGTCTACATTTGTTCCACTGGTCATCCTGCCCTCTGTCTGCCATTGGAGAGCAGAAATCTGTATTGGAAGCAGGAAACACTTCTTGATTGGCTGTCAAGGATGGATCCCCTCCACATGGAGGAGATCCTCCCAGCTTCTTGTGACGTCAAGGCCGGCTCCACCAATCAGTGCAAAGCTGGCCCGCTTCCTGGGTGCATGAAAAACAAAAGATTGTACTATATAAAAAGGTATGTTTTATTCTTGCAAAACATGTCAGCTTCTTTGAGGGGCTGACTGCTGGCTGTCATCCTTTCTAGCCAGAATGAATACATTACTTTGGTGGCCTCTGCTTCTACTGGTGAGACTTCTTTGATTGGAAACTTTGGGCTTTAACTTTAGGCCCACCAGGAACAGACTCAGTTTCCACGTTCCAAATCTTACTATCTGCAAACTGCCCTAAATTGCCCAATAACACAATGTGTGAATTAAGGACACACTCCAGCAACATTTAAGGTTGCAATCAGTTGCTCACTTTGCTACTGAAGCTTCTGTCTAAATGAATATGTAAATGATAACTTTAGTTTAGCAACAGGGAATGCATGGACTTCTAAAAGATGTTGAGTTGCTATTCCAATCACACCATCCAGCACAGCCAGTAGTGAGGGCTACAGCTCAAATGACATCTAGAGGCCTGCACACATTCTCAGCCTCAAATATTTCATTTGCTCACCAATTGAAATATGTATCCCCAATATCGAGGGGGAAGTACGCTTTTAGCATTTATGAAACACTTTAGGGATACACCATGTGATTTATCTCTCATTCATGCTAGAAAGGGCTTTCCTTCCCACAAAGGGAGAAGGAGAAAAGTTTGCCTCCCCCTATGAAAAGGAGATGATGGTTCCTTCCAGGAACCATCTAGATCAGGGGGCGTGGCTGGCCTTTAGCCAATCCGCCCCCTGAAGAGCTTATTCTGAACTAGGTTCGAGGGAGAGAGGACGTCTCCCTCGAAGCTCCTGGAGAAGGAAGATCCGAAGAAAGAAGCTGAGGTCAGTATCGGGGCCCAGGCGGGGAGAGGGCTTTATCCCCCTCCCTGCCCCCCCCCCCCACCCCTCCATCCCGGCCTGGACTCGGTGGGCTCTCTTATTGGGAGCCTGCCCCATCGAAGAGAAGCGGCTGCGCTGGTTACTGGCGCAGCCGCTTTCTTCGCACGAGGCTCGGCTGAGCCAGGCCCATTCCAGCCTGGCTCGGCCTGGATTTCGGGGGACTGGGGGTGGGGGGATCCTTTTATGCCCCCCCACCAGGGCCTTGGGGGGGAGCCCGACCCCCAGTCATGTGGGTGGCGGCGGCGGGCCTGGGCCTCCTCCCCCCTACCCTTGTTCCTGGTGCGCTGCGGGGGCGGGTGGGACGCCAGCGGACTGGATCCCTGCGGCTCCCTCCGCCCGTGGCGCATTAAAGGGGCGCCGCTGGGGCATGGCAGCCTGGGCCGCTGGGCCTCGGCGGCTGGGGCAGGCGCCATGAGTGCGCCTCTGCACCTCCCGCGTGCGCGCTCGGGCGGCCGCGGGGGGAAGCTCCAGCCACGGGAAGGTGGGGGGCTGCTGGCGTCATGGCAGCGCCTTCCCCTCCTTCCCGTGCATGCACGCGCTTTTGGTGCGCTTCAGGCAGCGTAACTTTGCTCTGGTTGGGGGAAAGAGATGCCTCCCCCCCCTCTCTCCTCCTGATTATGCCTTGCCGGCGGGAGCTGGGATGGCCTCTGGGGGCCCCGTGGTGGGGGCGTTTAGGGAGAATGGGTGCTTGAAACCCCCACTGGGGCCGCCATTTTGAGCACGGGTTGCCTTGCAGCAGCCACGTGGCTGCTACAAATGCAATTGACCAAGACCACATTCAGCCAGAAAGCTGACAGTGGGCACACAGTCCAAAACTCTAAGAAGGGTCTGCCCTTTCGCCAGGCAGCTCCGCAATCCCAGCCCCAGTGTAAGTCTATGTGCTGGGAGTTTGCGTCCCAAGGGGCATGTAATAAACCCAATTGTAAATATCTGCACGCCTGCACCATATGTTTGGGACTGCATTCAGCCAAACACTGCAATAAACAAAGGCCCAATCGGGGCACCAACCGGGGAGGTCAGCTGCCTGGAAAAAACACAACATCGCCTTCTTTTCCAAAAGGGCCCCAGTCCAGTTAAATTAGATCAGTTGGCCTATTGGCTGCAGTCGTACCCTGATAGGGCGGCGGCAGCGTACTTATTTGAGGGTTTAAGTTATGGTTTTCGAATACCAGCTCAAGGACCACGCATGCCACGGATGGCGCCAAACCTTAAATCAATAGTGGGAATGGAAACAATAGTGCAACAGAAAATTGATGAGGAGCTTCGTGAAGGACGAGTGTTAGGTCCTTTCGCATCACCACCCACACCTCAGTTTAGGGTTTCCCCACTAGGCATAGTGCCCAAGAAGGCCGAGGGGGAGTTCCGCCTCATTCATCATCTGTCATATCCCAGAGGCAGATCGGTGAATGACGCAATACCAGAGGAACTCTGCTCTGTTCAGTATACATCCTTCGATAGGGCAGTGTCCATTGTTAAAAGATTTGGTTCGGGCGCTGAATTGGCAAAATCTGATATTAAGTCCGCCTTTAGGCTGCTCCCAGTGCACCCCCTAGATTTTGAATTATTGGGTTTTTATTTCCAAGATTCATACTACATGGACCGTGCTTTGCCCATGGGCTGCTCCATATCATGCGCAGCCTTTGAGACGTTTAGCACATTCATTGAGTGGGCTATTAAGACGAAATCTGGCCAAGCGGGAGTTGTGCACTACCTCGATGATTTTTTGTTCTTCGGGAAGTGCGGGTCGGGTGACTGCCTTTCGCTGTTACAGGCCTTTCAACAACTTACCACGGAAATGGGGATCCCGTTAGCTAAAGAGAAAACCGAAGGCCCACAGCAAGTTTTATCCTTTTTAGGGGTGGAGCTAGATACAGTTCAGCAATTTTCCCGGTTGCCTCCTGATAAGGTGGCAGACCTGAGTCAGAGGGTTCAGCAATTTTTGGTGAGTAAAAAAGCAACCCTGAGGGAATTCCAAACATTAATTGGACATTTAAATTTTGCATGCAAGGTTGTGGCACTGGGAAGGGTTTTTTACGCAAACTGTGTGACGCCATTTCCGGGATAACCTTGCCCCATCATCATATTCGAGTTACCCGTTCTATAAAACTAGACTTGGAAATTTGGCTAAAATTGTTATCCAAATTTAACGGTGTGTCTTTTTGGCGGCAAGAGCTGATGGTGCGTGATGCTCTAAAAGTTGTGTCCGATGCATCTGGCTCAATAGGTTTTGGCGTATATTTTAACGGGCACTGGTGTGCTCAGGTTTGGCCCCAACAGTGGCATGCGTTGGGCATAACATCTGATTTGACTTTTTAAGAGTTTTTCCCCATCATAGTGGCGGTTACACTATGGGTGGATAGTTTTGCAAATTCAACAGTGCACTTTTGGTGCGACAATATGGCCACAGTTCAAGTAATAAACACCCTTACTTCCAAATCGCGAAGGGTTATGGCCGCTTTGCGTATTTTCACACTTCACTGTCTAGAGCATAATATTTTGTTCTGTGCATTTCACATCGCTGGGTTGGATAATTCATTGGCCGACGCTCTGTCTCGTATGCAGATGGAGCGGTTCTGGCAGTTAGCACCCAGCGCGGACGCCCGGCCGGAACCCATGCCAGACCATCTCTGGATGGTTGGAGCGAGGAGGTGACCTTGGGTATGGCACACGCACTTGCTCCTAGCTCTAGGAAGTCTTATTTGAAGTGTGTTCAGGAATTTTCTGAGTTTAGAAAGTATTATGGTTTACCTGTTGTTTTTCCAGTCCCTTACAAGCATTTGGCGCAATTCTGTGTCTATTCCAGGAGGCGGGGACTAGCCCCTCATACAATTCGGGTAAAATTGGCAGCCTTGGCCTATTGGTTGAAGGCTCAGGGCCTTCCCGATGGGACCAATGATTTTCGGCTACACAAATTGTTGGCAGGGTGGTCAAACCAATATAGGCGGCCCAAGGATGATAGGGAACCTTTAACTCCCGATATCCTGAAGGGTCTGCACCACACCTGGCAAAAGTTGTGCTCGTTGGATTACGAAAAACTATTATTCCATTCAACGGCGCTTACGGCCTTTTTTGGGGTGCTTAGAATAAGCGAATTGGTTGCAAAGTCAAAAACTGACGCGCCCTATAGTGCTTTGCTCTTTTCAGACGTGACGTTGGTACAGAACACTTTACAAATTGGAATTAGACTATCAAAAATGGATCAGCAAGGAAAAGGCTGTGTGATTAGTTTAGCTAGCTGTAGCGATGTTGACTTGTGCCCAGTAAGGGCCATGTCTCAATACCTGGCTGTTCGAGCATCCAAGCCCGGGTACCTTTTTTGTCATTTTGACGGCACGCCTTTAACTAAATATCAGTTCTGGACGGTCACGAATAAAGCGTTAAAGCTTTTGGGGCTTGCACAACACAAATTTGGTACCCATTCTTTTCGTATTGGGGCGGCATCAACGGCATCTGAGCTGGGATACGATGTCGACAGGATTAAGGCTTTGGGCAGATGGAAGTCAAATGCTTACAAGGGCTATGTTCGTTCAAAGTTAAGTTAAATATGTTATATTGTTTCAGATCAGCATAGGCGAAACGTCCTGGTATGTGGTCATAGCTACATCCACTGGGCAGGGCGGCATGCCCAGAGGACTTCCTATGGCCGGCATTTGGGTTTTTCCTCCACCGCTGTGGTCGAGTGGAGAGGAAAAAGAGGTATGTGTTGGGAAGGTTTGATCCCATTCCTGTTAGGCCTCGGTGGAAATGACCTGGGTCTCCTAGCAGGTAGGCCGCTCTACCAACAGGCTAGAGATGACATTTTTTGAATTTGGCGGCACTGGCCGCATGTTCATGTTGTCTGGTCGGCCATCATACCACGGCTCAAGTGGGCTGGTGGGGGTGATATTCGTTGACTTGAACGAGCAAGAAAACGTGTGAATCGGGCCATGCGAGCCTTTTTGTCGCATGGCAACGGATCATACATTGGTCATAATAATATTTCTCACACAAATTTAAATTTATATCGGGCGGATGGTATTCATCTGTCTGATGAGGGTAATGATTTGTTTTTGTCCAATTTGCAGGTTGGGATTCAGTTGGCATTAGAGAGCTTGGTGGGGGATGTGGACTAGGTGGACACCTGTCCCCATCGGTGGCGGAAAATAGAGAGGAGTATGCAAAGTAGTCTTCACACAAGCCCCCCCCCCCACAGTTCAGGATGGGGGGTGGGTCATTTGTTCAAACACTCACTCAAAAGGTAGATTCGGTGAGGCAAGGCTTAATGGCATACAATGACAGAGTCTGATTGCGACATTTTTCGGATATAGACTTCTGTCCACTTGTTTAACTGTTGTTTGGTTTTGGTTAGGGACAAAAGAGGTTTTTGCCACAGATAGCCGAGGGGTATAGCCAACTGGGATACCTCCTCGGCTTTGTCACCAAGTTCCTGATTCCTACTAGTTTAGGTTAGGACAGAATTAAATAGGTAACAATTTACAATAAAAGTTGCCCAATATTTGAACCCAACTGTACTTGTGTGGTCTCGTTATTTCAGGGGTGGGCAGGCAAAGGGCTTTCCTTCCCACAAAGGGGGAAGGAGAGAAGTTTGCCTCCCCCTATGAAAAGGAGACGATGGTTCCTTCCAGGAACCATCTAGATCAGGGGGCGTGGCTGGCCTTTAGCCGATCCGCCCCCTGAAGAGCTTATTCTGAACTAGGTTCGGCCCACCACACCCGCCCATTAACAGTATAGTATTGGTCGTCGCGGAACCGGCGGAGTCGGCGGAACCGGGGGGCCGGTTGAGGAATTTTTCCTTCGTTTTGATTTTTGAAGGTTTTTTGCCTAGCCCTAGACTGTTTAGGGGCTAGACAGTATGGTGGGTCTGCTTTTAAATAGGCCAGCGGAAAATAGAGAGGAGTACGCAAAGTTGTCTTCACACAAGCCCCCCCCCCCCCCCCACAGTTCAGGATGGGGGGTGGGTCATTTGTTCAAACACTCACTCAAAAGGTAGATTCGGTGAGGCAAGGCTTAATGGCATACAATGACAGTCCGATTGCCACATTTTTTGTATATAGACTTAATGTTTACTGTTTTAACTGTTGTTTGGTTTTGGTTGGGACAAAGAGGTTTTTGTTTCCTGTAGCCGATGGGTAACCAACTGGGATACCTCCATTGGCCTTGTCAGCAAGTTCCTGATTCCTACTAGTTTAAGTTAGGCAGAAAAATAGGTAACAAATAAATAAATAATAAATAAATAAATACAATGATACTTGTGTGGTCTCGTTATTTCAGGGGTGGGCAGGCAAAATATTTCAGTTCATAAAACAATGAGGTCTAGTAGTACAGGGAACAATTTGTCAAAGTGTTCAGATAACCACTTGGTAAGCCAATCTTGCCATACCTCTTAACTGTACCAAAGACCTAAAAATAAAAGACTTTTAGACAATTTAATTAGGATTGAGCTTAAGAATCTTTTGAGATTTATTTGGAGATTTCAGGGAAATCTAACCTTCTTCCCTGAAGAGAACCCCCAAACTGCCTTGTACCACACAAGGAAAGAATGAGTAAATAGATGCGGGAACATCTACATTATAGAATCAATGTAGTTTGATATGATTTTAATTGTCATGACTCAATGCTAAGGAATCATGGGAGCTGTCATGTTACAATGTCCTTCTTTGTAAAAGAGTTTCTCACTGGGCATAGCAGATATCAAACTGCATTAATTCTATAATGTGGAAGCACTGTTAATAAGCTGAAATCCATTTTACTATTCTTCTACATGAATATTTGATCCAAATTATTCAGTTTTCTTATCTGTGCCAACAATATAATTCATTGTTTACCTTAAAATGGTAGTTAGTTAAGTGTGTTATATGTTTTGTTTTATTTTGTACTAGCTTGGGGACCCGGCCCTGCCCGGGTTATTTGAGAAGCGCAGCAGGATGTAGAGTGGGTCATGGGGGCTCTGTGTGCCAAGTTTGGTCTTGATCCATCATTATTGGGAGTTGCAGTGGTATCATGAAATTACTGAAGGTAGTGCAAGTCCCATCATCTCTGCCCCCCCCCCCAAAAGTGTAGTAGGATGTAGATTGGGTCATGGGGGCTCTGTGTGTTAAGTTTGGTCTGTATTGGTGAATGGATGAGGGGTGCATTATTTTTCGGAAGTGAGTGAAGGTACTTCAAGTCCCATCATCCGTGGTCCGTCTCACAGTAAACTGCAGCAGGCTGTAGAGTGGGTCATGAGGGCTCTGTGTGCCAGATTTGGTGTTGATCAGTCATTGGAATAGGTTAGTAGCAGGATTGGGAAGTGAGGAAAGGTACTGCAAGTCCCATCATCCATGTTCTGTCCCCCTCCAAACTTCAGTAGGATGTGGAGTGGGTCACTGGGGCTCTGTGTGCCAAGTGTGGTCTTTATCGGTGTTTGTTGGGGGCCGCAGTGGTCTGTGGGAACAGAGGGGTGTGAAAATACTACAAATTCCATCATCCATTGTCAGTCCTCCCCCCGAACCTCACCAGGACGTGAAGACAGTCATGGGGGTTCTGTGTGCCAAGTTTGGTCTCAATCAGTAATTGGATGAGGGTCACAGCAGACTTGGGAAGTGAGTAGAGGTACTTAAAGTCCCATCATCCATGGTCCACCCTCCTCCAAACTGCACCAGGACGTAGAGTGGGTCATGAGGGCTCTGTGTGGCAAGTTTGGTGTTGATCAATCATAGGATTAGGTTTGTAGCAGTCTTGGAAAGTGAGGGAAGGTACTGCAAGACACATAATCCGTGTTCTGTCCCCCTCCAAGCTTCAGCTGAGGACCCGGCGGTGCCCGGGTTATTTGAGGAAGGCATTGTGTGCCAAGGTTGGTCCGTATCAGTTGTTCATTTGGCTCGCAGTGGTTTCGGGAAGTGAGTGAAGGATTATGGACCATGGACCATAATCCATGGTGCAATTTGGAGGAGGATGGACCATGGACCATAATCCATGGTCCATCCTCCTCCAAATTGCACCAGGATGTAGGGGGTTCTGTGTGGCAAATGTGGTCTTGAACAGTCATTGAATGAGGGTTGCAGCAGTCTCAGGAAGTGAGTGGAGGTACTTCAAGTCCCATCATCCGTGGTCCATCCTCCTGAAAACTGTACCAGGGTGTAAAGTGGGTCATGGGGGCTCTATGTGCCAAGTTTGGTCTTGATCGGTCACTGGATGAGAGGTGCAGCGGTCTCAGGAAGTGAGTAAAGGTACTGCAAGTCCCATCATCCATAATCCATCCTCCCACAAACTGCACCAGAATGTTGAGTTGGCCATGGGGGCACTCTTTGCCAAGTTTTGTCTTTATTGGTAATTGGATGAGTGTCGCTGTGGTCTCAGGAAGTGGAGGTACTTCAAGTACCATCATCCATGGTCCATCCTACTCGAAGCTGTACCAGCATGTAGTGTAGGTAATGGGAACTCTGTGTGCCAAGTTTGGTCTTGATCAGTCATTGGATGAGGGTCGCAGCGGTCTCAGGAAGTGAGTGGAGGTACTTCAAGCCCCATCATCCATGCTCTGCTCTTCTCCAAACTGCACCAGGACATAGAGTGAGTGGAGGTACTTCAAGCCCCATCATCCATGCTCTGCTCTTCTCCAAACTGCACCAGGACATAGAGTGGGTTATGGGGGCTCTGCGTGCCAAGTTTGATATTTATCGGTCTTTGTTGTGGGCCACAGTGGTCTCTGGGAAGCAAAGCGCTTTGAAGTACTACAAATCCCATAATCCGTGGTTCATCTTTCTCAAACTGCACCAGGACGTAAAGGGCATCATGGGGGTTATGTGTGCCAAGTTTGGTCCAGGTCCGTCACCCGTGCTGGTCAGAGTAAGTGAGTGAAGGTACTGCAAGTCCTTCAAACTGCACCAGAATGTAGAGTGAGTCTTGGGGGGGTGTCTGTGTACCAACTGTAATCTTGTTCTGTCATTTTTGGGGGCCTAGTCAGGAAAATAAAGTTAAGTAAGCCTTTCTGTCAATTCAGGCTGAGGCCTAGTCAGGAGAATCAACTTGAGGAAGCCTTACTGTGAATTCAAGCTGAGGCCTAGTATCGAAAATCAAGTTGAGGAAGCCTTACTGTCAATACAGGCTGAGGCCTAGTTTGTAAAATCAGCTGAAGGAAGCCTTTTTGTAAAGAACTCTGTCTGGCACCTTTGAGATTTGGGATGTTGGGATGCTGGCCTATCCATGGCCCAGCCTCCCTCAAACTGCACCAAGACGTAAAGTGGGTCTTGGGGGTTCTGTGTGCCAAGTTTGGTTTTGTTGTCTCATTGTTGGGGGCTGCAAAGTGTTTTGGACTTAAACTCCCACCATGCCTGACTGCCTCAGGGCTTTTCCTTACCTCCCTCTGGCACTTTAGAGTCTCGGAATGTTCGTGGCTGGCCAATGGGAGTCGTTTATGCAAATAATGCTGCCACATATCCTTCCTGGCCTGTGAAAGTGGCTGCCACATATCTGCCCTTCCGCCCTCCCGCCCTCCGTATACCCGCATACACACATACAAACATTCAGTTTTATAAAGGTATACAGATTGTATTGTATGTGAGTTTAATTAGTTTTCCTTGCATGCTTTTTTATATCTCAAAACTCTTTTTGTTTTAATAAAAAATAATATTAACAAAAATATTACTGTCTGCTAGCGGGAACAGAATATCCAAAGCCTAAATTAGAGGGGCTTTTAGAAGCAAGTCATAAAACCAAATTGTATGAGTTCCTGACATCAGCTCCAATTGAAGCTACAGAATGATACAACTTGGTCTGTGCAGCTTTTCTGGATTGTTAACCCCTACCCCAATACTCTACAACTTTTATGGAAATTCAGATAAAACTCTTGCTGCCTAAATTATAACAATTTAGAACTGTAATTGGAAGAACATTTGAAGAGTCATCCTGTCTCCCCAGCATAAGGCAAAAGTCAATTAATTCCTACCATGAAAGGCTTTCATTACCAGAGTAGCAGAGTCGGAAGACAGACAGTCTAGCTAGAAAAGTATCTCCCAATGGGCTCCTTGTAGTGCACTGAAGACTGCTGGCTAAAAGAAGTTGCTTTTGAATCCCACAGAGTATAATAGAGCAATCAAGACTGGAATTTACTTAAACATGTAAAATGGTAAATGTTCTGAGGCACTGTGCCTCTTGTCTTATTGCTAAAGCAGCCCTTTGTCACAGTACTTCACCGCCTTCTAAGTCAGTGGAACGTTACAACAGGAATGGAAAAAGAGATTGGCAATCACTAGTGGAAGATTGGGGCATAATGCATACTTCAATTTATCAGGAATTTCATTTTAATTTAGGATACTGGATTAAAGGTTAATGGATGATTCAGTCTGATGATAGGCAGTCAAAAACTAAGTGGTCACCAACTGGAAAGACCCTAAGATTTTTAGCCTGATGGGAGAATAATATTAATTTACACAAGCAATGGTTGCAAAAGATCTTTAAGATAATTGTACAGAGAAAAGCTGGGAAGGATATCCAAAGGATCCTTGAAATCAGGCAGCAGGCTCACCATGAGTGTCAGCCTTCCACATATCAAGATCATCTATGCTATACTGTTATCAGCTGATAAAGTCTACATTATGCTGAAGACATTTTCCATTACTTTTCCAGTGAATGATGCTAGGTGCCAATCAATGCCTGTATGGCTATCCATAGATGTTAATTTAATTTCTTCTGTGTGATACGTATAGAGAAGCCTGTTAAGGAAAGGTGGTAGACATACATGTTCAGTTCCTTATGATGACCTACCTTACATATAATGTAATGTAAGCTATGTATTTAGACATTGAAAATTCGCTTTTCTCCATAAAAGTATATTTGTGTACATTTATGACTCTATATAATAAAAAACTACAAGACTTCGTTATTCCCACTCAATAAAATATTGAGACTCCAATATTTAAGAGTGCTTAAGTGGAGTGTTGGTGCTAATTCTGTCTGGTTGCTCTTTGCTATGGGTTATAATTTGAAATCCCAGGCAACCAGATAAAAGGAACCTCTAAGACTAGCTGACAAACAGGAAAGAACTGTAAGTTTCAGTCCAAAGAGATAGGAGTAGGGAGCTACACTTGTTTCAGTGCTCACGATTCATACTCTCTTCTCCCTTTTCCATCTACATGTCTGATTTGTGCCAGGTATGTTCAGGTTTATTTTCCATTCATTATTGAATCTGAACCTTGGTTGGAGTATCATTTCAAATATGTCTCAGATTATCCACATGTTTTACTGCTTACTGCTTTCATGGATTTGTCTATTGAAGTATGTTCAACATTTTCTGTATTTCCTGTTCAAGTATATTTATTGCAGCCAGAGCTGCAGCCAAAAAAAGGTGGGGGGAGAAGAAAAGAAGCATCAATACACTATGCCCTGCTTGACTTACTGGCCATGCAGCAGCTGGGGCTCCCTCACCTGCCTTCTTCTTCTGGGGCTTCTCCTTCCCAGGAGTCCCTTGTGCCTTCTGTGTTTTGTTGCCTATGGGGTGCACAGCCAATAAGGGACAGACTCTGCCCCACTCCACCATTGGCAACACTCATGCCTGTCCTGATCTGCTACTCTCAGACCGGGTCCTTCAAGCTGGATGAAAATCCCCACCGGAGAGGCAAAGAAGTAATTCTTACCTACCACAGCTTAATTCATATCCTGCCATGTAAGGAAGGTGGTCTCCCACAGATATCTGCACTTGTAAGCCTTACAATCGCCGGCAGATATTTCATGTTGATCACATTAAGATATCAATTTCCCAGACACAGGTCCCACAATCTTCAAATGCAGCTTGTGCATTGCCCACCACTTATTATAGTGCCTCCAAGAGCACACTGGCACATTCATTTCTAATTTGACACACACACACACACACACACACAGAGATATATATATATGTGTGTGTGTGTGTGTGTGTGTGTGTGACACTCCAACACTCCGTAGGGATCACACGCAGACGGTTCATGATCCAACAAGATTTATTGCAGGTACAACACATTTATTTATTGCAGAACAAACACACCTTATATACAAAACACACCCCCATCACCTGTCCATCATCCCAAAGGCCCAACCCCCAGGGCATGCAATGCCCAGCAGAGGTTGCATCATATCCCCTTTGACTCAGCAACTCCAATAGACAGGAAAGGTTGCATCATATCCTGCCTGAATCAGCACTAAACCAGCCAGTGCTACTCATGTTGGTGTGGTGTGACCTAAGGCACATTTCCAGCTCTGTGCATGTCTCCAAGGCCACCACCTGGTGGAGATTATCTTGCTGGAAGGGTATGAGATAAGAGCAATCCCAGCTCTAATCGACAGACTCTTACAGATATATATATATATATATATATATATATATATATATATATATCCTTGCCAAAACACTGTAGTGATTGCACTAAGAATGTAAGCCAACAATGAAACATTCCCTAGGAAACCTCTGCTAAGTAAGTGAAAAATCCTGCCAAAATGGCAGGAGCCAGAACTTCATAAATGCCCTCCCAAAAGATGATCAAATAATCCTGTTTATCTCAGAGTGAGCAGGAGGGGACCTGCCACCCCAAAAATGTTGCCCAGGCCATCAAACCATGTCTGTGGTCTCCTTGTCCCTATAGTAAAGGAAGCTCCTTCGCCCAAATACATTCAGTTGGTCAGGAATGGAATTCCTTTTGGAACTGTCTGCTCCTTTAGTTCTATCATAATTACCATGGTGTACTTTGCATTGGTCCCATGTGCCGAATTCAACCCTGCTAGATACTGAAATAATAGCAGTATAAACAACAACATCCTGAGTTTCTCATCCTCTCACGTACGGGGAATCTGTCCTTTGGTATGTTTTGATGTTATCTGATCATTTCTGGAAAGATGTTACCTATACAAAAGTATCTTTGCCTGACTTAAATGAGTCTCTTGAAAGTCAGGGATGAGAGCCACTTGAAAAATTGTAAGCTTTTCCTTCTATGCTGATGTTGCACAGGGGACTCTTCAGGCATGGTAGAGAAGGAGAGGGCAGTGAAGGTATCTTTTAGATGTCTTGTTCTGCCTCATGGAATCAGTTTAGATAACAAACAATGACACAATACTTTTACCCATTAACCTTTAAATTGAATATAAACAGGTATTTGGTCCAGGTTTTTCCCAATCTGTTAAAACCAACTGCCATTGAATATGAAACAAATCTGCTTTTAGAAAAAGGCTCACAGAAATGTCAAAAAGATGTCAGAGCAGTCATCTATTAAATGTAAAGAAATGTCCTTACACTGACTCTTGAAACCACATTCTATAATGGTGTGTTTGTACGTATATGACAGATTGAGAAGGGAAAAATATGCTTAGTTAAATTATACCACATTCTAATCTTCCAGTAAATTGAAGAATGTCTTAATTTGTTATCAGTTAAAACATTAATCAGTGGTTAATTGTAATTACTTAGCCTGTGGAAAATGTGTGAATGGAATTAGATTGTGACTACAAGTCAAATAAACTTTGCTTTTGCTATTGATTTAAACATATTTGAGACAGATGTTCAATATGGTTTGCTTAGCAATTTCCCCCCTCTAATGCTTGATCAATGTGCTGAATAACAATTGAATTGAGGCTTTACACAAATGTCTGTTTCACACATAAGTTACCTTGTAATTAACAATGTTCTGAATAATAGAGGACAGTACATTCCAATATTTCGGCTCATAATTGTAATGGAAGACATTTGCAACACATATAATTTTCTTCCCTTTAATGTCCTATTTTATAATCAGAAACTGCATAAAAAATTCTTTCTGTTGCATTTTAACTGAATAACAGAAAATCTATCACCTAGTATCTGGTTATATAAATTGAGCCCAAATGAAAGCTCCAGAATTTATGAAGAAGCTATAGAAAATATATATAACTAGGTGATGGATTGTATCTATTTTTTATTCATAACATTGGACCTGTATAACTATATGCAGGATTGGACCTCAGAAAGTGCAAATATTTTTTTCTTTTTTAAAAATACCAAATACACTGAAGGAAAATTAATTATAAGCTGGATCCTGAAAAACCTGATATTGGCCAAAATCCTAGATCAGCTGCTTAGTTAAGCGTTTGTAACAAAATATTAGTTTCCCATACCTGCTGATCCTGCTTTACCAGGCAGCAACTTCTATGAGAAACGGAGGTTCATTCTTCTGTTGATCAGGGCACAACAGACTGACATTTCCACCTACCACTCCAGAGATCTGTAGCATAATCTGAAGGAGGATCCCAGATGCAGTTCTTCCTCCTGCCAAAGATCACAAGTGGAAGGGAGTGAAAACATTAATAGCCGTGTCTTGAAAAATAGGAGATCACATATCTCCAACACTTATTGCAGCTGCTATCCAGCAAAGCAGAATTTGGAGACTTTTAAATTAAATCATGGTAATAATGCTATGACTACAAATATGTAGAAACTATGGATATAAACAAGTTATGGATCTGTAATTACACCAGTATGACCTAGTGGTTTGAATATAGGATTATGACCCTGGAAAAGACAGTTGAAATCCTTCTCCAGCCATGAAAGCCCACTGGGTGACCTTGAACAAGTCACACACTTTTAGCGGTTTCAGAAAACTTCAACACAGGGTCACAAAATGAATTGAAGGTATACAACATCAGCAACAATTCCAGCCACCATTTCTTCTATTTTTCATTGTAAATTGTTTTCATACTATTTTGGAGCATTTACCTAATTTATTATATATTTATACAACATCCTTGTAAGAGAACACTTGATTATAATTAACAGAGCACTTTAAAAAATGATACTAAAGCAAAAAAAATAACCAAATCTTGCATAGTGACCTTTTGGATATCGCGAAGAAATCTTACATACATACAGAGCTCTCATCCTGCTCCAAGTTCCTTTTAATTTCCATATTGTACAGACTCATTAGCAAAACGTATTGATTAACTTGAATCTTAGAAGCATACCCAACTGTTCGGATTTTTTAATGTAACTGCATAAGATTAGTTGCCTAAGGCCATCAAATGAACTCCATTTTCCAGGAGAGCCTTATTGGATCACATGATTGCTTGTTTTGTTTTGTTTTTTATTTTTAAAAATCACAATTAAAAGACTGTTGTGGATGTTCATTCTTGCTGGATAGAGAAAGTCAAAAACATTGGGTATTTTAAAATGTTTCAAAATATTTGCAGAGAAATAGTAATAAAACAAGACTCCTTCTACACTGACCTTTTATGCATTTAAAAGGTAGCTTCACACTAGCAGCCAGACAACAGACTACTACAAAACACTTGAGAAAGAGTCTTTAATGCACATCAGTGCTCTGTGGTTTGTGCAATCACTGTCTTGCCCTCAAACTGGTTCCGAGATTATCCATGCACAGTGAAACCACTTTCTTCAATACCAATTTGAAACTGCATAATATTATCAGTGTAGACAGGGCTTAAGAAACATCCAACAATGAACTTATTGATAACAGCTATGAAGTGCACCACTAGGCAAAGCATTGCCAAGTTTTATGAGACTGGAAGTGCTTCTGTACATTGTAAATAAATCTGCTTATTTACATATGTTGAAGAGGTACACAGGAAGCTGGAGCGGTAGAAAAAAATTATACTGAGTTTCAGACTACAGTCCAACCTCTAGAGCCATTGATTCAATCTGCATCCATGGAATGAACCATTCACATCTTGAATATATTCCAAAACTTTGTTTTTACAATTTCATATAAGGGATGCCATTTTAGTGTGACTGTTTATAATGAGACTTGCGCATATACAGATTTTGGTATCCATGGGGATCCTGAAACCAAACCCCAGCAGATACCAAGGACACACTGTACTTGTGTCTGGTCTGGGTGAAAACAACTGCATCCAGCCATTCCTGCACCAAGTTGCTCCTCCTATTAGTTTAGCTTATCACAAAAAAGAGAAAGAAATAGGTAACAGTTAATAAAATTGACTTTATTTTATCCTGTGTCTTGTGTTTGGCCTTGTTATTCCTTGGGTTGGTCAGCAATGTATTGATTTCCTAAAATGCACAACAGTCAGAGTGCATGCAGATCTTAAAAGTGATCCTTAAGATTTCTTCAAGGGGCAACATAGTTTTCAGGCAGACAGTGTTGCCTCCCCCTATTAATTTTGCCTCCTTACCAGAATTGGGTTGTCAAAAATATTGCACAGTAATCAGAATTCAGGAAGTCTATGGGATCACAATTAATTTATAAAAGAGGAAAAGTCTAGACTGCTGAAAACTCACTTTTTCTATTACAGTTGTGCTCTCAAAAAGTTGAAAAGCAATCTATACCCAAAACTTTGAGCACTAGTGCAGTTAATGAGACTGCTGTCAAGAAAGATAATACAAATGAAAAGTATGATACCAGCAAAGTATCTGATCAGTCTTCCGTCTCCTCTTTTTCCTTTAGCGCTTGGTCATCCCCACTCAATTCATCCAATCTGGTCTTTTCCTTAAAGGACAAATAATACAATCCTTTAACCAGTAGCAAATTCCAAACAATAATAATACAAATCCTATTCATGTGATTAATTCCAACACAGTGCATAGCATTTGGAAGATGTGGCTCATTGGAATGAGCAATATGTGAGGCAATACATCCTTAATTAGCCAAAGAGGAATATATATAAATATATATATATATACAGTATATATATATATATATATATATATATATATATATATATCTTCATTTCGACAAGCTCCCTCTCCATGCCTCCATTTATTCATCACAATTAACCCACTTAAAAGAAGCGACTTCAGCAGGAAGTATTATTTATTGGAGTTCTTCTCTATGCTAATGGCTGGCAGGGTCTTCCGGTGGAGCTCTTGAGGACAAACCAAGGAGGCAGATTTCACCAAATTTTATATTACTTTTTTTCCCAAAAGGCAGATATTGCACTTAACAGTGACCCAGTTCTGTATCCATTTGAAAACTGTGATACATAATGTCCTTCCAAAATTCAGAAGGATACGTGTAACAAAAAGAGAGAGAGTCCTTTCTTTGACTTGTATTCAGGTTACCTGTGTTTTACAGTCCTCTTCTTTCCCCATCAAATTCAATTCACTGCAATATAATCATTGTGTCTGTAACAATACAATTTTATCGATATCAGAACTGAACCTTATTGCGTTCAATGGAACTGGCATCTGAGTAAAAGCAGATTTTAGCCTTTCTCATACTTCATACCCTAAGTAGCCTTGTCTTAACATTGTTTTAAGTAGGTCTTATAATAAAATTAATAAACTCAAAAGCACCTGGAGAAAAGTATTATTTTTAAAGCCTCCTTTACAGAATGGAATGCATCTCTGTGGGCAGTATCTTTTTTTTTGCATCCTAACATTATATTTCCTGGTTTAATTCATCTCTGGTATAGCATTTCTGAGCACTGTGCCCACTGCACATCATTATTATGCCTTCATAACCAGGAAATAGAAGATAAAATATGTCCAGTTATGAAGGAAGAATGGAATTACATGCATCAAAGGGTAAATACTTTCTGTCTAGGACAAATGAGGTCACTTTGTTAATGTATTTTTTTCACTTTGGCTGTTCTTTAACCTATCATTTCCTCAGGAATGAAAATAAGTTCAAAACTGTCTCTCCTTGCATTTACTTCATTGGCAGAAAATTGTAGAAAAAATATTTCCCAGTGACCAATGAAAAATAGATACAATAATGGTGTGATAAGACATACTATTCTATCATCCAAAGTGAAGAGATGACCTTCCCCCATTTTTTTTATCATGAAAGGTACTTGCTTAATGGCCTTAGATGGCTAAACTGAACCATTGGAATCTGTGATACACCCCGCCTGTCCTGTCTGGTTGCAGATTAATCTATTTAACAATCTGAATAGAAGGGATGGATGAGAGAAGATCTCTATAGAGAACTGTGTAAAAGGTTGCCCATGAGGCTTTCTTAAGGACCTCATCACACTAAAGTGTCTATCCACTTTGAATCCTGTGGCTGCCCCCCCCCCTGCAGAATTGTGGGTTTTGCAGTGTAGATACAGGAGCTTTCTGGCCGAGCAATTTAAAGGACAAATCACAGAATTCTCCTGGTGTACTTCATTTTGACATGCCAGGAACTTTGAAGAGGAAAGGGGGATTTCCCCCTCCAAAGCTCCTGCCGTAATTTTGACATGACAGGAGCTCTCTCCCAGAGGTCTGCTTTTATGTGGCCTCCAAGGAAAATTTTACAGAGAAATGATGGCTGGGGGCTGGCGGGCTGGCAGTAATATCCGTGAGTGAATCATGAATTGACTCCAGAGGGTATCTGGCCATCACCCCAACCAAACAGCAAGATTTGGGTTGCCATCAGGCCTCAATAGCATTTAAAATAAGTCTGTGTGAAAGTAAACTAAATGTGCCAAATAGCTCCTGAGAGGCAGCAGTAGGGGAAGTGGGGGGTGAAACTGGCAAAGGATCAATCAGAGACAATAGCAGTGTCACAATAACATTTATTAGTATTGTGCAGAAGATGGCATTGGCTAATTATTCTTGAATATCTTTTACCATAGAAGCCCTATGTTGTGACAATCTGGAGTGAAACTACAAAAGTCTGCTTAACCCCCAAATTGTGTTAAGTGTCACCACACATAGACAAACACTATTATTCTTTCTTTCTGACCCTTTCCTCAATGTTTGTGGCTTTTTGGTCCCACCTTAGGACCCACACATTTGTTTTGGATATATGCAAAGGAGAGTCTGCACAAAAGAGAGTCAACTGATGCATTCCAGGTTTCATATGGAACCCCTTCTGTGGAGGATTACAGGATATATGGAAAATGTATATCTGCATGTGGATAGCATATGTGCTCAGCCTTGGAAATCCACTAGGTAAACACACTTCCTCCACCACAGAGGAAGGCAATGCCTCTCTGAACAAAATTTGCTAGAAATAACCAATTGCAATGTATTTAATTTGCACACTACTTAGAGCACGTGTGGCATGTGGGAAATTTTTGATGATGTTGATGAGACTTGTGGAATACTTGGTTCCTGTTGCATGGATCCCCTCACAAAAAGCCTGTTGCTCTGCTGAACATTAATAGATCTCATGAACTGCAAGATTTTATCTCCACCCACTGCCTACTTCACTGTGTCCTCATGATCAAACAAACTTCATTCACACATTCAATTAGTTATGGATAACTAGGACCATGAATAAGAGATCCTGTGCATGGTGAGCATATGTTAAATCAGACAGGCCAAGACAGAGAAACTGACAAACCAAGTCAAAGACAAATTACAAATTGGACAAAAAGGTATATGCATAAAAAGATAAATAAAACAGATCTTATACACCCCTCCTCTGGTTGGCCAGAAATGAGGTTGGCTAGGATCTATCCTGGGATTGGCTGGGAGAGAGAATGGTAGCTGGGGATTGGTCAGAGTGAAGGACCAATCAGCTGCAGAGACACCCCCTGGCAGGGCACAGTCTGGGGAAAACAAATTGTTAAAATATGCTGATGGGCTTCTGATAAACACAAATGTCCAGATCTATGCCAAACAAATATAGGAGCTTCAAAAAATAAAGGTGCATGGAGCCTGGAACATGGCTCCTTTGATCTTGGACAATCAAAGGCTTGGTTGTCAATAAAGATGCACGTACTCTAAGTCTCTGTTTCTGCAGGCAGAAACCTCTCTGCTTCAAGTGAACCATATAACTAGATAAACAGATTTGGATGTATCTGTGCTGACAGATAAGTAACCTATCTCTGCATATACATAAACAATGAACTTGGTGATTATTTTGGCTTGGGAAATGGTCAGAGAGCTTTTACATCTTTGCTGTCCAGGAAATCTCTTAGTGCAGGGGTTGGGAACCTTTTTGACTCAGAGAGCCATGAAAGCAAAATATTTGGAAACTTATTTCAGTGAGAGCTACTATATATGGACTGAATTCAACTAAATGTAAGTATATAGGTACATACTATGAGAAAAGGATTCCCCCGGCAGAATGTCAGGACACTTCAGACCTGGCTCTGCAAAAGGCATGCTCAGGACTCTGGGAAGGAAGAGAAGACGGAAGGAAGGGGGAAAGAAAGAAATAAAGACAGAGGAAATAAAGGAGGGAGGGGGAGAGGATGAAAGAAAAGAAGAACGAACTATGGAAAAGGAAGAAAAGAAAAGCAGGAGAGAGACAAGGAGGGGGGAAGAAAGGAGGAAATGGGAAGGGAGGAAAGGAAAGGGTGGGGAAAAGAAAGGGAGTGAGAAAAAAGTAAAATAATGAAGGAATAAAGAAAAGAAAGAAGGGGGAGAGAGGGAAGTGAAAAGAAAGGAAGGAGAAGGAAAGGAAGACTTGGGGGGAAAGAATAGAAGAGGAAGGAAGGAAGTATGGAGAGAGGGAGGAAAAAGAATGAAAGAAAAAGAGAGGGAAAAGGAAAGGAAGAGAAAGGAAGGAAGGGAGAGAGGGAGGGAGGGAGGGAGGGTGCAGGGCCAAGGCAGACCTTGGTGTCAACGTCGGCGAGGCAGTCCCTCTGGAAGGCATTGAAGAGGCAGCAGCTCTTGAGCTGCCCAATGATGAGGGCAAGGAGCTGGGCGTCCCCCGGGGGCAGCGAGGCCGGGTCCGCAGCGCCAGGGCCAGGCCCGCCTCTGCCGCCTCCACTGAGGCCCGTGGCGGAGGATGAAGAGAAAGATGAGGACGAGGCGCCACTGCTGAGCTCTGCCATCCCAGGCGAAGAGGGCACAGGGCCCCGAGAGCAGCAGGGGATGAGGAAGAGGCGGTGCTGGCGGCGCTGGCGGCGTGGAAGCAGTAGTTGCAGCACATTTGCGTCACTCCTCCCCGCTGCATTATTATTTTTTATTATTTATTATTTGTCACGTTTCTATACCGCCCCTCTCAGCCCGAAGGTGACTCGGGATGGTTTACACAAGGCAGTCTCTGCCCTCAATACAACACAAGCAACAAGGCAAAAAACCCCCCAAAAAACCATATAAAACAAATTAACAATTAAAAACATACAATTGCAGTCTCAGCGCCATGTTGAAATCAGTTTCCATCGTCGTCATTCCATATATCTCATTAAGCCTTCTATTTCATCAGCAAATGCCTGCTCAAATAGCCAGGTCTTGACTTTCTTGTGAAATGTCAGGAGGGAGGGGGCAGATCTGATGTCTTTAGGGAGGGCGTTCCAAAGCCGAGGAGCCACCACTGAAAAGGCCCTGTCTCTCGTCCCTGCCAGTCGTGCCTGCGAAGAAGGCGGGACCGAGAGCAGGGCCACTCCAGATGATCTTAAACATCTCAACGGTTCATAGGGAGAGATGCGTTCGGACAGGTAAGTTGGACCCGAACCGTTTAGGGCTTTAAAGGCTAAATACAACAAAGCACAAGGCAGGGTGCTTGCACAAGGGATGTGTACAAGTAGTAAGGGCGAACCATATACTACATAGGCAATGAATGCAATAGGAGCATACAATGTGAACAGGGTGAGTGCACCTCTAAAAAAAAGAATTAGTAAACAAGAGAAGCTTCTTCAAATATATGTAAAACGTTTATCACACACACATGTGTATTGGCAGTTCGAATGTTACAAAGAATACACAGCTCCAAGCATAATGCACAAATGAGAAACTGACAAACATATACAGATATATGCCTGATTAATGAGGAGCAGAAGTATGTATCACTAGAAGGAGCAGTGCAAAATATCACAGATAATTCAACACATAGTAATCATTCTGCACATGGGATAGTTCAACACATGGTAATAGTTCAGCACATATAATTCGTTCAACACATAATAGTACAACACATCATACATGGTAATAGTTCAGCACATATTGGCAGGTCAACACATAATATTGCAACACATGAAAATACATATGAGTAAGGCTACGCATGTAGAGGTGAGGGGACGACGCGCCAGACCGGGTGTGGGCCTGGGGATGCAATGCGGGAGAGCCGCGGATTCTCACGCGCCTAATGGCGAGATAAGGTCTTTCGTGGGAAGGAGGTTAGACACAGTCGCGTTTCGCTGTCTCTTGAGGGTGCGTGTAGAGTTGGAAATCAACAATTCAAAATATGTACTCACTCTGGAGCGGGGGAAGTCCGTGGGAGATAAGCCGCGGAGTCCCGGGATTCAATTGGCATATAGCCGTAAAGAAGCGTCATTGCCCTGTAGGCTTCACCACCCCGGCAAAGGCTTTCCTAGTGCCATTCATGCAACGAAAACCTCGTTTGCAGCAGCTTTGCGACTGTATTTGCACTTTACGGCTATATGCCAATTGAATCCCGGGACTCCGCGGCTTATCTCCCACGGACTTCCCCGCTCCAGAGTGAGTACATATTTTGAATTGTTGGATTTCCAACTCTACACGCACCCTCAAGACACAGCGAAACGCGACTGTGTCTCACCTCCTTCCCAAGAAAGAACTTTTCTCGCCATTTGGCGCTTGAGAAGCCGCGGCTCGCCCGCTTTAAAGGCTAAAGCCAGCACTTTGAATTGTGCCCGGTAGCAAACTGGCAGCCAGTGGAGCTGGCACAACAGGGAATTTGTACGCTCCCTGAATGCTGCTCCTCTTATCAACCTGGCTGCTGTTTGTTGGACTAGTTGCAGCTTCTGAACAGTCTTCAAAGGCAGCCCCACGTAGAGAGCGTTGCAGTTATCTATACGGGATGTAACCAGAGCATGGACCACCGTGGCCAAGTCAGACTTCCCAAGGTACGGGTGCAGCTGGCGCACAAGTTTTAACTGTGCAAATGCTCCCCTGGTCACCGCCGAAACCTGGGGTTCCAGGCTCAGCGATGAGTCCAGGATCACACCCAAACTGCTAACCTGCCTCTTCAGGGGGAGTGTAACCCCGTCCAACACAGGCTGTAACCCTATGCCCTGTTCAGCCTTCTGACTGACCAGGAGTGCCTCTGTCTTGTCGGGATTCAATTTCAATTTGTTTGCCCTCATCCAGTCTGACACAGCAGCCAAGCACCGGTTCAGGACCTGAACAGCCTCCTTAGAAGCAGGTGGGAAGGAGTGACAGAGTTGGACATCATCTGCATACAGGTGACACCGCACCCCGAAACTCTGGATGACCTCCCCCAGCGGCTTCATGTAGATGTTAAACAACATGGGAGATAGTATTGAACCCTGAGGAACCCCACAAGACAATGGTTGTGGGGTTGAACAGGTGTCTCCCAATAAAACCTTCTGAGATCGGCTCTCCAGAAAGGACCGGAGCCACTGCAAGACAGTACCTCCAAGCCCCATCTCTGCGAGGCGTCCCAGAAAGCTACCGTGGTCAATGGTATCGAAGGCCGCTGAGAGGTCCAGCAGAACCAACAGGGACACACTCCCCCTGTCAAGCTCCCGGCGTAGATCATCCACTACGGCGACCAAGGCTGTCTCAGTACCATGCCCCGGTCTAAAACCGGACTGCGCCGGATCCAGATAATCCATGTCTTCCAAGAATACCTGGAGTTGTGAGGCCACCACACGTTCCAGGACTTTGCCCAAGAAGGGAAGATTGGAAACAGGCCGATAGTTGACGAATTGAGTGGGGTCCAGTGATGGTTTCTTCAACAGCGATTTTATAATAGCTTATTTTAAGCTCGCTGGAATGTTGCCTTCCCGGAGGGAGGCATTAACCACCACCTTCACCCACTTGGCCAATCCCCCTCTGGCCTCCTTTAGAAGCCAGGATGGGTAGCGGTCTAGGATGCATGTGGTCGCTCCCATTCCTCCAAGTATCTTGTCCACATCCTTGGGTTTCACCAATTGAAATTGATCCATCAAAATCGGACAAGCAGGTGCTCCAGCTAAATCCTCAGAGACTGCCGTTAACATGGTGTCCAGGCCAGAACGGATCAAAGCGACTTTATCCGCAAAAAACTGAGCAATTGCTTCACAGCGAGCAGCCGAGTTGTCAGAGCTCCCATCCTGGATGGCGGGATGCAATAGGCCTCTGACAACTCGAAACAGCTCCACTGGACGGTTCTTTGAGGACGCAATATTGGCTGCCAGAAAGGATTTCTTTGCAGCCTTTATTGCCGTGCCATATGCCCTTCGATAGGCATCAAGGCGTGTTCAATTTGGCCCGCTCGGATCTGAACGCCACACGCTCTCTAGGTCCCTCTTCCTTCGCTTCATTGCTGCCAACTCCTCGTTAAACCAAGGAGCTGGTTTAGCTCGGCTACTTGAGAGGGGCCGTTCTGGAGCAATTGTGTCTATTGCCCTAGTCATCTCCCCATTCCAGAGAGTGACCAGAGCATCAACAGAATCACCTATTGAGGTGGCGGGAAATTCCCCAAGAGCCGTCAGGAATCCAGCAGGATCCATAAGCCCCCTAGGGCGGACCATCTTAATGGGTCCTCCACCCCTGCAGAGGTTGGAGGGTGCGGAAAGTCTAAACCTGATCAGATGATGATGGCAATCCATGGCAATGGAGTGATGGTCAGCTCCTCCACACCGCTATCGTTCTCCCATCCCTGACAGAAAACCAAGTCTAAGGGACTTGCTGGGAAGATATTCCTTTTATGATATTCCTTGCTGGGAAGATATTCCTTTGCTGCATGCTGGGAAACTGAGGCCCAGGCTGCTCTGGAGAGTCAGATGCAATCATGAAAAGAGCCACATCTGGCTCCCAAGCCATAGGTTCCTGACCCCTGTCTTAGTGGGTAGGTGAATGGGGCAGTGCATAATTTCAGTTCTCCATCATAAATCAGATCTAATTTGTAAGATCCATGTATATGACACAATATCTGATGGATGGGCATTGCCACATCAAAAAAGTTATGTAAATGTCATAAATCTCTGTGATACAGTTTTAATTCACAGGGTCACCAAGCACTATCAGGAGGCAAAGCCCACACAAGTTGTTTCAGTCAGGCACAACAAGCCTTTTTGCAATGGTTTCTAGTGATACTACTGTGTTACCTGTGTGCAATTGAGCCAAAAAGCACACCTTTTTAAAGTGAGGAACAAGCCACATTTTCCAGTGTTATCTGTGTGCATTTTGCTAACCAAGAAATGATACATATCTGTTCAGACTGTTATTGCGTCTGATGTTTATGTTGTGGGCCGGTAACCATTCCTTGTGTTCAGTAGACCTTATGGCCCACTTAAAGTACACCAGATTTCATAAAAGGAATATCTTCTCAGTACCTGTAATCTATCTGCCTGCATTTGTTGGCCATAGTTCTGCTAGTGGACCTGGAGATTCCGAGGAAATATCTCACTGGGAATTTCTTTCGGCAAAACTCTGTGGACCACATTTGTGGTCTCAGATATGTATTTATTTTCCCACTTTCACAGGGGTTCTATAGGGATTACCTTTGGGTTTCTTTTAAATGAGATTTTAAAAACATTAAGAATTTTAGAAACATTAAGAATTTCCTAAAAATCTGTGGATGGCCCAAACATTCTGATAGTTGATAGGCTTGCTTGCAGTGGAAAATGGGTTTTGTGTTCCAAGTATAGCCCTCACCTCACTTCACTCCAGTCAGTCATAGCAGCTAAGACAATTTATTGTTTTTGACAAATATATATATATAGTTCCCAAAAAGCAGGAGATGTGCTAATCTTCTTGAATCTTAGGGGAAATTATGCCCTGGTTATGTTGTGTAATTATATAAAAAAAAAGTCAAGACAATAGTTGTAGGTTTGTTGTTGTTGTTTTTTTAAAAAAAGAAACGTTTTTGTAAAAACATAAAATATACACCAAAAATCAAGATGAAACATTTTGAGTCTTGGGGGGTAGCAGTGGTAAATATATTCTACCATTGTAGCAAGTTGCACTGCAATAGCTGTCAAAATGAGTGAAAAAGGAGTCACGGAAACCCCTCTCTGCACAATTACCTAACAAAATAGTAACAAAAACTTAGCTATGGTTGTTATACGGACACTTACAATACTTTAGAAACACTTTAGAAATGACTCGCCAGTGCCCCCTTACTTTGTAATGACTACTGAAATATTTTTCCATTGGTCACACAGCCCTGAGAAAGATAGATACTGTGGATAGATAGATAGATAGATATATGAAATAGATGCAGCGTGTAGAAAGATACAAGTTATATAGAAAGTCATGAAGAATAGATACAATTTCTTAAAGGGATAGATATGGTAGACTTTTAGGGGTTTATAGAGGTTTATAGGAGCTGCTGGTTATCTTGATCTTCTGATTATTTGAATTTGCACAAGTCTGGAAAGGGTCTTTTAAAGGGGGGGATAATACATTTATTTCTGAGCCCTTGGTGAACTATAAATCTTGAGGGGGGTGTTTTACTATGGCTTGATAACATTTTTGCTTTAACATAGCCTTCTCCCTTTCCCAGAAAAATACTTATTGCAAAGCAGAAGCTTTTGTCTGAAGTTAGCAAGATGGCCCATGCTGGAGGTGTTGGGGGAAGGATAGGTGGGAGCTAAATTAGGAAATCTTGTTTGATAAGCTGACTGACAAGTTAGCAAGTTGAGTGCTGAATCCCAATTGTAATTAACACATAGTAAAGCAGGCAGCCTCTAAAAGCAACCAGGCAACTTGCAGAGATGCACCTTAAAAGCACCTAATTAACCCACATATAGGAGAAACAAGAGGCTTTGAAGCATATCCCTCATAGCGTGAAAAGTAAGCAATTAACAGCCTTTAAATGTAGTGTGCTGCCTCAGAAGTCGATGCCATCCAAGTGTGTTTGAAAAAGTGTTAAGAAGTTTGTTTCACCAGGGTATGTGAAGTCCAAAAGAATAATCTTTAAAAGGCCCAAAGAGTTGCACAACAGCCTTTTCCCCATCCAGCGGACCTCCAGTATTTTCAGTTCTGATTGCCAGTATTTTTATAAACTCCAGCTATTAACGTATTTATTAACTTGCAACAATTTACAGATGAAAACCAGGACAAATAGGGAAAGATGGCAAAAGTTATGAATGAAATAGATGACACAAGATAGAAGAGACTGCAACAACTTGTTTTTTTCTTGAACCTTAATAGGAAAGTAAGGCATTGCCCCCCTTCTCTCCCCACCTTGTGAGTTGAGTTCAAACCATTTTTGTATTTTGAAGTCATTTTCTAGCCACACTGTTTGTGTTTATGTATTGTCCCCTTTCTTTCTTTTATCTTGTGAACAGCCCTTGAAGGAGTTCATTAAATACAGTACAGTGTTTCCTTTCTACTTTACGGTTCACTTATTGAGGACTCGCTGTTTCACAGATTTAAAAAAATATTAATTTAAAATATATATCATAGTATTTTTGCTGTTTTGTGGGGTTTTGCTGCCGCCGCTCTCTAACGCACTTTCCCTCCTCAGTCCCCCCTCCCTCCAGCCTTGAAGGGCCTTTCCTTCCTTCCTTTCCTTCACTTTATTTTATGTTTATAAAGATGTAAAATAGTGTATACCTACTAAAATAATGTATAAATATTAAAATAAATAGAGCATCCTTACATTGCTGTTTTTCACTTATCGCGGGAGGTCCTGGAACATGACCCCCACAATAAGTGAGGGAACACTGTATTTCTACACTGAGATGCATAGGGATGTTTGTAAGAATAAAACCGTCCTTCTAAACACCCTGAAATGTTGTCTCTCCTCTACATTTACATTTTTTAATTATATTCAAACTGTTTTTAAACATAATTGCAACATAATTGCAACAATCACACCTGGAATACTGTGTTCAATTCTGGGTATTCGCAATTGAAGGAGATGTTGACAAGCTGGAAATTATGTGTCCAGAGGAGAGTGACTAAAATGATCAAGGGTCTGAAGAACAAGCCCAATGAGGAGTAGCTTAAAGAGCTGTGCATGTTTAGTCCACAGAAGAGAAGGCTGAGAGGTGGAAATGGGTGGCCTCCTTCCTCCGGGGCCGGGGACCACGTGTGGAGGGGGCGGGGGTCTCCGGGAGGACCTCACTCGATTGTGGGGTCCCCAGGGGCCATCCTCTCCCCTTATTATTCAACGTGTACATGCCCCCTGGCCCAGCTGGCCCGCGACTTTGGTCTGGAGTGTTATCAGTATGCAGATGACACCCAGCTTCTGCTGAGAATGGACGGCAGGCCGGATACTGTACCCGATTGTTTCCATCGGTGCCTTGAAGCCGTGACTGGTTGGCTGCGGGCCAGCCGGCTGAAGGTGAACCCGTCGAAGACGGAGATCTTGTGGCCTGGTCGGCCTGGGGGGGGTGAGTGCCGGTTGCCTACCCTGGATGGCGAACGGCTTAATCCGTCGCCGATTGTTAAGAGCCTAGGTGTTCAGTTGGACCCCCTGCTGACCATGGAGACTCAGGTCTCTGCGGTCAGCAGGGCGTCGTTCTTTCACCTACGACAGGCTAGGCGACTGGCACCCTACCTCTCCAGGGATGACCTGGCCACGGTGATCCAAGCGACGGTCATCTCGAGACTAGACTACTGTAACGCCCTCACGTTGGCCTCCCCTTGGCGACAGTTCGGAAGCTCAAGCTAGTGCAGAATGCCGCTGCTCGCTTACTGACGGGAACGCCGGTGAGGGAGCATATCACGCCCATTCTGCGGCAACTGCACTGGCTGCCTGTTGAGTACCGAATTGCCTTCAAGGTGTTGGTGTTAACCTTCAAGGCCTTACACGGCCCTAGGGCCGGCGTGCTTGAGGGACCGCCTTGCCCCATATGTACCCCGAGGTCACTACGTTCAGGGGAGTCTAATCTTCTCCTAATCCCATCGGTCCGCACCTGCCATTTGTCCGTGACTAGGCAAAGGGCCTTTTCCGTGGCGGCACCGGTACTCTGGAACTCTCTCCCAGATGATGTCCGTGCCGCCGGGGAGCTCATCCCATTTCGCAGGGCCTGCAAGACCGCCCTGTTTAGACTGGCCTTCGGCTAGCCGAATTAGCCGAACGTATTCATTCTCTGACCAACACTCCGACACTGGAATGCCAGGATCTGACACAACTGTTAATCTCGGGACAATGTTGTATGTTTTATGCTTTTATTGTACGGCGACATGAATGCCTCATGTTAGCCGGGTTTTTATGCTGTGATCCGCCCGAGCCTGCTGGGAGGAGCGGAATATAAGAAGGAATAATAAATAAATAAATAAATAAATAAATCATAGTGAGGAGGGAGCAAGCTTGTTTTCTGCTGCCCTGAAGACTAGGACACAGACCAATGAATTCAAACTACAAGAAAGGAGATTCCACCTGAACATTAGGAAGAACTTCCTAATTGTGAGAACTGTTCAGCAGTAGAACTCTCTGCTCCAGAGTATGGTGGAGGCTCCTTCTTCTTTGGAGGCTTTTAAATAGAGACTGGATGGCCATCTGTCAGGGGTGCTTTGAATGTGATTTTCCTGCTTCTTTGACAGGACGGTCCATGAGGTCTCTTCCAACTCTTTGATTTTGTGTTTAATTTAATTTTAATTTTTATCTTGTATATGTTTTAATTGTATAGTTTTTAAAGTTGTGAGTCACTTTGGGTCTCAATCTTGAGAAAATATAATAATAATAATATCCCACCTCCTCCCATTAAAACATAAGTGAATCCCATCAAACAAACTCTGTTGTATTTTGAATTCTTAATGAAGATCCAAGAAACTATTATAAACTGGGGCCCCCCCCCCCAACCAGCAAAAACTAAGGCTCTTACGCTCCCTTAGACCTGGATGGAAGGGTCTTATGATTTAGTTCTAAAATGCGCCACTTGTGCCTTTCAATGAGACCTGTTTCTGAGCGAGGTGAAGATCTTATTTTACCTTTGAAAGCACATGAACAAATCTTGTCCAGAAAACCGTGTGATAAATGTAATTTAAGGTTGTCATAGGTCATAAACAAACCGAAGGCACACAACAATAACATGCTTGAGGAGTGTTTAGTTCTGCTTACTGTGGCTTTCTTCTGAGTAAATGTGCATACAACTATATTCTATGGTTGGGGAAGTTAAAAGAGAGAATATGAGAAGTCACAAAAATTCTATTTCACACAAGTCACAAAACTATTTCAAGCCAGATCTGGGCAAAGTCCTCTGGCTTTAATTGAACGAGAGAAACCACACAGGAATATTTTAGATTCAGGGAAGGGATTAGCTATAGCAGGGGTGCTCACACTTTTTCAGCATGTGAGCTACTTATAAAACAACCAGGTCACAATGATCTACCTACCCATATTTTGATAGAAGAAATAAGGGACATTTTACGTGATTTTTCACAAAAATAAGGCGCACTTAATAAAATGCATCCAGACAAGAGTTTCTTCTCCCACCCTGACATAACTCCACAGATATAAACAGGCAGAATGAAAGCACACAGACCTTTCAGCTGCAAGGCTATTCAATGCTGATCAATGTGGCCAATGGGACATTAAAAATGCATCCAGACAAGAGTTCCTCCTCCCACCCTGACATAATTCCACAGATATAAAGAGGCAGAATGAAAGCCAAAGCATCCGTCCTGTTGTGCTCCCTTGTGGCTCATCTTTGCGCGCCAATGCATGCTCCAAACGAGCATACGCGGGCCGGGTGCCCGCCCCCTCCTTTGCTCTGCTGCCCTCCTTCTTCTCCCTCCCTCCTCTTCAGGCCATGCTGCGACAGCACTGAGGATGGAAGCAGGGGAGTCACCTCAGGGGCAGCATGAGGAAGCCCCGAGGGAGATGCACCGAGCGTGGGGCAGAAGCACCCTGCTGAAATCTGGCTGTGATCTACCAGCTCGGGGACCGCGATTGACTGGTTTATCGTGATCGACGCTGTGAGCAGCCCTGAGCTATAGGGTAGGTGTCACTGGGAGGTAATTTGGCAAGCATCACTCCTCTACTTCTTTCCCTGACTACATCAGTATGGAGAGTAAATAGGGCTAGAATCAAAGGGGAAGAGCAGGATTTTATCTTGGTATCACCTGCATGTTGGTTGAGTCTCCTAAGCCTCTTTGGGTCTCCTTTGTGGGATATAAATAATCATAATAATACAATATAATATAAAAAGGGGGGAAAGGAAATGAGATGGGTTGCTGTGAGTTTTCCGAGCTGCATGGCCATGTTCCAGAAGCATTCTCTCCTGATGTTTCGCAGGCATCCTCAGAGGTTGTGAGGTCTGTTGGAGACTAGACAAATGACGTTTATATATCTGTGGAATGTCCTGGTGGAAGAAAGAACTCTTGTCTGCTTGAGGCAGGTGTGAATTGTCCACTTTGATTAACATTTAATGGCCTTAGACCTTCTAAGCCTGGCTGGTTGCTGCCAGGGAGAATCCTTTGTTGGAAGTTGTAAGCTGTCCCTGATTGTTTCTTGTCTGGAATTCCCCTGTTTTTGAGTATTCTTCTTTATTTACTGTTTTGATTTTAGAGTTTTTTTTAATACTCCTAGCCAGATTTGGTTTATTTTCATTGTTTCCTCCTTTTTGTTGAAATGGTCCACATGCTTATGGATTTCAATGTCTTCTCTGTATAGTCTGACATGGTAGTTGTTAGAGTGGTCCAGCATTTCTGTGTTCCCAAATAATGTGATGTGTCTAGGTTGGTTTATCAGGTGCTCTGCTATGGCTGACTTCCCTGGTTGAAGTAGTTTATTTATTTATCATTTCGATTTGATAACCCGCCCTTCCCGAGGCTCAGGGCGGTTTACATGAAAAACAGCATATGAACACATAAAACAGCTTATAAACATGATTAAAGACGCATAAAATTCCATTAAAACAGTCATATAAATCACAACCAGAGCTGGTTCATAGGGGTGGTGGTGGTATGACAAGCTAGTGAGCGTCGATCGAGCACTATCATACTCCAAACGCTTGTCTGAAGAGCCAGGTCTTGCAGGACCTGCGGAATGCCATCAGGTCCTGCAAGGCTCATGTCTCTGGCAGCAGCGAGTTCCACAGAACAGGTGCCGCTACTGAAAATGCTCTCTGTCTCGTGGAAGAGAGCCTACAAGACTTCATGCCCGGAACTTCAAGTAAATTAAGCCCCTCTGAACGCAGTGATCTTCTGGGTGCATATGGGGTAAGCCGCTCCTTCAGGTACACTGGCCTCAAACCATATAAGGCCTTGAAAGTCAGAACTAACACCTTGAAGGAGGCCCAGAATTCAATAGGCAACCAGTGCAGTTCGCGCAGGAGTGGCGTTATATGTGCCGTTCGTGGGGCTCCTAGCAGCAAGCGAGCTGCCGCGTTCTGCACTAGTTTAAGTTTCCGGATCACCGACAAAGGAAGGCCAATGTACAGCGCATTACAGTAGTCAAGCCTCGAGATGACCGTGGCTTGGATCACCGTGGCCAGGTCGCAACAGGAGAGATAGGGAGCCAGACGTTTCGCTTGCCGCAGATGGTGAAAGGCTGTCTTACAGGCACAAGCAATTTGTGCCTCCATAGACAGCTGTGGGTCCAGCCGGACCCCCAAGCTCTTTACTGAGGACTGCGGGCATAGTGCCATGCCATCGAACGTCGGCAGCTGGATCTCTCTCCCCCCCCCCCCCGGGCGGCCAGCCACAAGATCTCCGTCTTCACCGGGTTCACCTTCAACTTACTGGCTCGCAGCCATCCAGTTACGGCTTCTAGGCAGAGATGGAAATTATCGAGTACAGATTCTGCCCCAGGGTCCATCCTCAGAATGAGCTGGGTGTCATCAGCGTACTGATGGCACTCCAGCCCGAAACTCCGCACCAATTGCTGGATGTAGCATTTGTTGTATTTTCTTGTTGGGTCCATAGATTGTTTTTATGTTGTGTTTCCTCATCAGCTTCCCTATGTTATCAGTGGTTCCCTTGAGATATGATAAGAACACTTTTCATCTGGGTGAATCTTTGTCTTTACTCTTGTGTCTTGTTCTTGGTCTTGCAATTCTTCTGATTTCTGTGGTGGAGTATCCAGTGGCCTGTAGAGACAAATTGAAATGAGATGGAAGTTTTGAAATAGTTATGATCTGGTTTCCAAATAAGGAAAGTGTTCATTCCAAATTGATTTCAGTATATATTAAGTACAAAGGAAAGTAACTCATGGAACATCAAAATAATGGAACAGATAAAATATGCTAATTCTCCAAGAAACATTTGACATTTGGGCTCAGAATGTCTGGAAAGGTCACTTTCTGACTTCTGGACTTCCATATAACATTTCCCAGTGATATTAAGTGGCATAAAATGAAGTCCATAAATAGTCAGATACTGTAAATTTACAACACATAGACTTTGGTACAAGAATGTACATATTTACAGTTTGATCAGTCTTGCAAATCTTGCAAATCCTTGCCTATAAATAAAAACATTGATCTCAGAGGAAATTTCTTCCTAATTCAAAACGATGGCTTTTGTGGGTAGGAATAATTATTCTGTGAACAAAGCTAGGAATAATCAATTGCAATGTATTTAACTTGTACAATTACTTCCATAAGCGGAAAGCATAGACACTTCATCTTATGCACAAATGAATACCTCTTCTCCTCTTTTTCCTCCAACACTCCCTTCTATTTTTTCATAACATGTAGTCAGTTCTTGTAAATAAAGCTGTTAAAAGGACTATAAAGAATGATAAATATCCATTTGCACTTCATGCTTTTGACTGGGTGGGTGAGAGGGAGCAAATCAAACACAAAATGCTCAATCAAAAGAGCTATGTAACACATAATATAGACTGACAAAGGTCTAGAGCAGGGGTTCACAAACTTTTTAAACAGAGGGTCAGGTCACAGTTGGTCAAACTGTTGGAGGGCCAGATTATAATTTTTTAAAAAACATGAATGAATTCCTATGCACACTGCACATATTTTATTTGTAGTGCAAAAAAACCCACTTTAAAACAATACAATAATTAAAATGAAGAAAATGTTTAACAAATATAAATTTATTAGTATTTCAATGGGAAGTGTGGGCCTACTTTTGGCTGATGTGATAAGTTTGTTGTTGTTGTTGTTGTAGTAGTAGTAGTAGTAGTCATGTGCTTTCAAGTCATTTCAGACTTAGGTTGACCTTCAGCGAGGGCCGGGTAAATGACCTCAGAGGGCCATATTCAGCCCTCTGGCCTTAATTTGAAGACTCCTGCTCTAGAGAATTAAGAAAAACAGGTTAGGTTTGGCATGCAGGTGTGTAAACCTCATTCAATTGATTTATCTAGTATCCCTTAATACTATTTGCATATGGAATGAACAGAGCAAGTTAGGTATAATTATTAGTGTGCTGAAGTAAGGAATAATGGCCAGAATTCCATTGGGAGTTGTATTTGTGACTGTTTTGTATTCATGATCACAATGTAGCCCCAAGTTTAGGGGATATATAGGCACTACAAAAGTTTCTCAATCACCACCTACTGGGCAATAGCCATTGTAATGAATGAGATGACTGTTCCTCTGTTAATTGGGAAACAGCTCCATCTCATCCAAGGGACATCCAGTATGAGGAGGAATTGTGATGGGGATCTTGCTTCTGCCTGTGACAAAAGAAATAACTGATGAGAGCACAGGAGAGCATCATTTGGCTTCTTCCCAATCAAAAGGGAAACAGGTTCTCATTGATCACAGTGGCTGCTGTTGTAAATGTGGATTGGACCAGGACTCAACACATAGCACTGTAATTAAAATGTTTATAAATCTGTAATACCCAAGATGCTAGCCAATGTTCATTTCTCCTCCTATATGTAATGTCTAAAAATATAAATGTGTATGAAAGAGCAACCTACCTTCTTGTTGCGGCTCCAGATTGGCCTATCTGCATTGCCAGATGCAAATAATGTTGCATGCCTGAAACCTTTTGTCTGATGTTCCTGTAGTTGCAAATGTTTATGTGCTTAGGGTGGGAGGGGCTTGAGTTTGGCACCAAAAGGTTGCTCTCTGGCACCTTAACCCCTCCTCCTCCCAGGTCAGTCTAACAAAGAAAACAAAGGACGTGCAGCCTGGAAATCTGGGTCTCAGCTTGTACAAGCCATTTCTGCCACCTAAACCCATCCAGGTCAACTTTCATAGATACCTAAATACATTGGAAGGTTTTGGTGAAGCTTGTGTGACCTGGCGTCTTCAGACAGTTCTGCGAACTGTATAGGAAACCCACGTTTCGCCAAAGGGTTCATGGAACTGAGGGCCTTAAGACTTCCACAGTCTTGAGAGCTATCGACGGCGACAGGGATGGTTTGGAACCTTCAAAGGACTATAGCTCCCAACAACAACAACTCAACAACTTCGAGGCAAGTAATCAGAGACTTTGCTGTAATTTTACAAGATAAGGAAGAAATTAGGCCACCAGTGAACTGGTTGTTAGTAAATAAACTCTATTGAACTTTATTATTCAGAGTTTCAGAGCTTTATTCAAAGCCATTTCAGCCTCCCTTTCTTATAGGAAGACACCCCGTAATTCATGAGGCCAGAGACCACACGTCCCTCTCTAAATCCCAACAAAGGGCTTCATCGTAATGGCATAGTTCCTGATTTAAGTGTACAATGGAAAGCTCTGGTTATCAGCAGCTTTCTAGTTTCTTTGTTTGCTTATATGAAGGGGGGGGGAGCAAAGACAGAGAAATGGCGCTGAATGCAGAAGTGTGGAGTAAGCATCCCATCCAACATTACATAGACGAAAACTGAGCCGAGCAATACCAGTGTGTGGTCAAGATGGTATGAGTTAGTAATGAAAAAGAACATATAAGCATGGAAAGGCAGCAGCAGTTTACTGTTATCATTCTACTGGGAAGGGCAAGACTCTCTCCACCCCTTGCGTTAAAATCACATTTGCACCTAAAACTCAGTTTGCATCAATTGAAATAAGCCAAGAAAAAAAGGGAAAAGTGGGGCATTATAAAAAGCAGTTTAGGAAATACAATGGCAGATAATTATTTTATTTATTAATTATTTTAAACATTTATATTCCGCCCTTCTCATCCCGAAGGGAACTCAGAGTGGAGCACAACATACAAACGGCAAATATTAAATACCGGGACATAAATGTTTTTATGTAAATATGACTTGTAAGCCACTCTGAGACCCCGTCGGGGTGAGAAGGGCAGCATATAAATGTCATAAATAAATAAATAATAGATTGTACACATACATAAACAATAAAATCATTTATCTCGACATTAAAATCCACTGTTTAAAACTGTCTCTGCCAAAATTGTAGAGTTGGAGACTAAGATCTAGGTGGCTTATAAACTGGGGCCTAAACCTGAACTGTGTGTTGGCATGTAGATTGGACAAAAACACAAAATCTGAGCCAAGCCAAGCAACTCTGAACCAGTTTCTGATGTTTCCTGGAGCAAAAGGTGGCTCTGAATCATGTGATAAATACACATCTCTAGTCAACAGGAACCCAGAATGCTTCATCAGCTTCTTGTTCCATCCCATATGAAATGTAAAGGCTGACCCAGATACAATGATTTTTCTGCAATTCAGTTTTATTGTAATATATGGTACATTTGTGACAAGTGATAATATACAAATAGGTTATCCACATGATTATGATTATAGTTTTATTGTGATTATAATTATGCTGTGCTTTATAGTGTTTTTAGGCCACTATTTTTAGTTTTGAAATTGCAGTGAGATTTGTTTAGTTGTCTTTTGTAGTTTTAATTGTTTATTTGAGGTGCCTTGGGACAGCAGATAACAACTAGAAATGAATTAAAAATATGTCATTGCATTTTTGTTTTGTTTTGGAGATCTTTGTATATTTAGCAGAATATTCTTGATCTTTAAAAACATTTTCAACTTTGGAAAAGTTACATGTCGAACAGGATGTACATTTGCGATATCAGTATGTTGCCACATCTGAAAATGTCCACAACTAGAGAAAATTCAGTGTTTTTCTGAAAAGGTAGATATTAGAAAGAAATTAACCTCTGCCTGCACAGTGTAAGATATGGTGACCTCACAGAGGTGTGTTACTCTTATGCATGATTTAAGAGCACATAGTTTTCATGTTAGCCCTAGTCCTGTTGTCGCAATATAGAGAGCCTTAAAGAGCCAGACCAATAAGCAAAGGAAAAGAGTTTATTGAAACAGCACAGTCAACTCAAAAATGGCCAAAATAAAGCCAAAAACACTTTAACTTCAGTGTGAGAATCAAATTAATGCAAAACTATGACCAAATGGTCAAAAAGAGTACATATAAACAAAACATGGATTATATCTCTCTATAATCCAGATGAAACCCCAAAACTAAATAATACACAAGAAAAAGCACTTCTTGTCGTCCACGCCGATGTTGTCATCAAATTGGAGGAGAAACTGAAGAATGAAGAAGCATAAAAGCAAACCAATGGTCAGGAACGGAGAAACAGCAAACATAAGCCAAACAGCGTCGTCGTCAGGGAGAGAGGGAGAATCCACAACAAAACAGCAATCTGGGTCACAGCGAGGTAGAAGACGTCAGCAATGAATCAGCAGTCCAAGTCAAAGCGGGCGTGAAGAGAGCAACACGAAGCAGCCAGCAGCAAGTCCAAAAGGCCGTTCACAGGAATACCGGAACCAGGAAACACGAAACAAACGGCAGAACACAGCAGCCAAAAAACACCTTGCCAACTACAAGGAGTCCCAGATCCAAACCCTTCCTTAGTCACAAATCCACATCGGAACTGGAATGAGCCATCATTAGCTTCATCAGCTGCACTTACAGCTTCATGTGTAGAGCTATGTCTCTCCACCCATGCAGATCTCCTTCTGCCAGGACTTAGATCTCCCCATGATGTAGACTGATAATCTGTGCTCCAAGTCGCATCCCCAGCAAATCCCCCAAATATATCACTACTAGTTGTTTCAGCACAAAAATCATATATTTTGGTCCAATCCATATCACTAGACACACTCTCTGAATCTCCATCCACACTTCCCATAGTTGACTCCTCCTCATCCCCTGAAAAGCCCTCAAAAGAATCCATATCAGTAGGATCACTAAATATCTGCTGGATCCATTTCCTCTGTTGTTCCCCATCAGACTCCTGCTCTCGAGTAGTCCATTTTGCTCTTCTAGCCTCAACTTCCATGCTTTCAGCAGTACTCAAAGACTCATCTACAACACATATGGCCTCAGATAAGATACATAACCACATTTTAGTTTCATCAAAGCAATTACCATGAAATCACTATATAGAATATGTGACTACATCCATATTCTCTCCTTCTCTCTACAACCATTTAAGTACCTATAGGGATTGCTGAGCTGTCTGATAGAAACTGTAATAATAGGATATTAGTCTTCTATTTGCTTTGAATGTTCTTTGCAGAAATATCTTCTCTGCCCACATATTCATCAATTGGCATTAGCACATCTTTTTTACATTTCCATTATTCTTTGCTCCATTAATAAAAACCATTTGCATGAAAGAATACAAATTAGCTTCTCACAGGTCCTTTACAAGGAACATTAATAAATATGGGGAAATTATGTGGATTATTAGAATTTTTATGATGTGCCTTCTTACATTTTGTCTCATAAGCTGTAATAATGACTTGATTGACATACATCTGAGGATTGTATGCACCTAACAATTTATTATAAGTAGAGTGGCATTTTAAGGGTAATTTTATGGAATAGAAGGCCAAGGTGGATACAGACTTACCATTTATACCCATGTATTAGTTACTTCCCCGTCATTGAAATAAGGAGATTATACAACCATATGGGATAACCATGGCAATTTTATTTATGTTACCTATTTCACTTTCTTTGTGATCTGTAAACCACTTCTTAAAGTGTATGAACTTGGTGTGGAATAAACCAGGGCAGTGGTCATCCAAGACCTCCTCAGCTAACCTGGGCAAAATATTTGTGTCCCTGAGTGCAACTTCACCTGAACTGCTCCCATGGTGACCTCTTAGGGTAGCTGCATGGAGAATCCAGACCCCAAGTCTCGAGGCCCGAATTCCTGCTGCTCCAAGGCCATTCCCATCCCCCCCCCATCTTAATTATTCGAACCACAAGTGAAGGTTCCTGTTTCTGGCCTTCACCAAAATGTGTGTCTTAGATGTAAAACCCAACTTAGTTTTCTGCATAACCACCTACTGTATTTAAGATTCACCAACACCAATTAGAAAGTGTGGGATGGCAAAAACAAACAAACAACCCTAGTTCTTACACTATTAAAAGGCAGGACAGTGAGTCAGTGCTTTCCCTGAAGTGAAACACAGCATCAGGGCTGCAATGTTAAAAGCTAACCCCGCTATGGTAGGGACTTTTTAACAACTGGTCTCTGCTCATTGGATAAACTTTAAAAATTTGCCAGCAGTCCATGGATAAGTCAAATGTCATTAAATTTTGTGGGCCAAGAGTGGTAAATGTGTTCTACCATTGTAGCAAGTTTCACTCCAATAGCTTTAAAATGAGGTAGATATGAGCCCCTGAAGTTTCCCCAATACTAATTGCATTACGTGGTTTGGTAAGTGGGGAACCAAATGCCTCCTTCAAACTCCATTTCCCAGTATGCTGTGGAAGGAGAATGCACCAATCAGGAGAGGAGAGAGAAAATTATCCTTTCACCTAAACAGTTCATTTTTCTGAAAACTTTAAAAATTCCTTTAAATCAGTAGAGGTATTAGTATTTCTGAAATTTGTGGGTAATGATCCCCTGTTATCTTGTGTCATTGGATAGAAAATTCAAAAAGATATCTCTTGTAGTTTTCTTTAAAAAAAATTAAAAATTAAAAATTATCAAACAACCATGGATAAGACAGATATTCTGGAATTTGGTGGACTAACAGAGGTAAATGATTTCTACCACTATAGCAAGTTTCCTCAGGATAGCTCAAAAATGAGGGAGAGAGGAGCCCCTGAAATTTCCCCACTGCCAGTGATATTTTCCCTATTGCGCAGTCATGAGTGCCATTAATGAAGTACTTATGAAGATTTGTATGTTTCATTAGAGTTCCAAAATGTTTTCCCCAAAAATTCGGAAAGAACTTTAGAAATGAAGTGCCAGCGCCCCTGACTTTTAAACTTTTTTTATGGATTGCACATGCCTAATAGATAGATTGTATTTGCGGATTTTATATTCAGCACTTATATGGCCACTTTCAGTTATTAAGTCTGTTGAAATCAAGGGTGCCATTTGTTTCAACTGCTCTGCTCGCTCTAAGTTTGAAAAGGGTGGTACCTGGTATACAACTGCTGATGATTGGCGGAAAGTGTATGTCCATGATATTCTCTTTGCCCTTTGTAGCCTAACCACATGCTTTTTTAAAAAAACTGCTCTGGAAGGTTGGAGACCCCTGAACATTGGATGTGCAGCAGAAGGGGCTGCAGTAGGATGTGAGGAATGGGATTAACCTATTGTGGAAACCTGCCTGTACATTGTTGAATTCTCTAGAAATGTTAGTCAAAAATTTGATCCCAAAAACCTGTTCAAAGTAAATACCACAGTATTTATACCTGGCCTTCCCAAACTTCATCTAAGATGGCTGGATTAGCCATGCCCACAGTGCCTCCCTTATGGCAGTGCCCGCAAAAATGAAGACAAAGGAATGAGATTTAAAAAAAATTAAAAGCAGCTTTACCAAAGTTGTTTAATGGTTATAGTGAAAATTAAACTGATTTTGGGAGATATCCAAACATTACAGAACATTTACCAAAAAAATGCATGAGTGATTCAAATTCTAAATCCCACCCCCACTTTTCTTGTATGCCTCTGAACTCACCTTCGTATGCATGAATTTAATGAATCAGATATGAGTTCCAATCAAATCCAAAATTATGCACTAGCATCCTATCTATCTATAACAAAAGTGAAAATATCTATTTGTGTATGCATTTTCCAGGATGGCCCCCACGATCGGAGAGTCATGTCATTTCCACCAATGATTGTTCTGGACCAAATTTGGCATGCATACCCAATCACAACCAACTTAAAATACTGTGGGATTGACAAAGGATCACAGGAGATGTAATCCATCTCATCTAAAGAGTCGGGTACCTAAGCTAGTATGAAATAAAAGGAGGGGGAATTTGGAAGGCATAAATTTCATTTTAGAAGCAAGTCCAAGTCATTGGGCACTCTAAAACTTATGAAGCAATTTGGATAAGGAAAATGTTGAAAAACAGCATATATGCCATTGCCAGCTTTCTTACGCAATGGAGAAACAGTTGTTAATAAAGGGAAATGGAAGTTGTGAGAGAGAAGGAAAAGCATTTAAAAGTCTCTATTTTATATAACCCACTCCTTGTGACAGGGATAAGAATGTAATAAATATTTACAGAAGAACGCATTATGAATAGCTTTGAGATGAGCCAGTTTCGCTGCATATTCATAACCTGTAAATTCATAAGCATTCATCAACTTGCCAGAATTATTTTTTTCTAAAAGAGTTGTTGGTTAAAGTGTTTGAAGAAAAGAGTAATATGGGCTTAAACATCTCTGAAGAATTAAAATGAGGCTGAAGTTATCATTAATGTTTATATTCATGGAACTCATTATTGTCTGAGCATTTCTTTTTTCAATGCTTCTCTTTCTGAAAAGTTGATAGCATGGGCTGACGCAATACAATGCATTTTTATGAGGGTTTGGATGATTTTGTTTGATATCCCAAAGGCTCTATTGTTCCTCAAACTCAGGGGGATCAAGCTTAAACTTTCTGAGGTATTTGTTCTTTAATGTCTCCCTGCTCCTTAGTTTAATATCCCATGTTCACAATATAGAACTAACCCTTTATATGGCCATCATGCTGACATTCTGTAATGTGTGACAATAATATTGCATATGTAGAAAAGGATGAAGATCATTTGCTGAAGGAAAGTAATAATACTTTCAAATTCAACAAGCACCGTATTTGCATTAAGATTAAAGAGGAAGAGTACCACGAAGCAACCTTGCTTGAATCCTGATTGCAGATCACACTAGCACAGAATTTAAAGATGCAGCAGGACTGATAACAGTAATATGCCAAAATGTGACCAATTTTTGAAACCTTCTCAAAGCTAGGGTTATATCAGGACATGAGAACTGAATTTTAATAAACATTTTATAATGACATATAACTTTTTGAACATGACTTTCCTGAAGTGATAACCATATATCACAATATCAAGGACTCTTTGAAGCTCTCTGCACTGGCGCTTCCACTATTACTTTATAATGCAGCTGGCAACTTGCCTGGATCACATATAGTAAGAGCTTCCCAGGTATCACCTTTGAACTTAACTCTTCATTTATTTACAGCTCTCATCAAATTCAACAGACATTTTTACTTACGTCCTTGAAAGCACTTGTGTGGTTTAGACTCCGTATCTTTAGTTCTTGGTTGAAAAAGTAATGATCAACATAGTGTGCCTTTCTCACTGTGGCAACATGTGTAATAACCTTTCTAATATTCAGGATTTCCAAAGGTGGATAGAAACTGAGATGCATGAGATTGCTTACACCTTTGTGCTCATGGCTTCAGCTGGTATAATAAATCACCTTGTGTGTATCTACATTGTAGAATTAATACTGTTTGACATCACATTAACAGCCATCATTCAATGCTATGGAATCTTGGGAATTGTATGGTGAGGCACTGGAACTCTTTGGCAGAGAAGACGAAAAATGATTCAATTACACAGAGAGACAGGACAAAGCAATTTAGGATTATAAGCAGGTGGAACAAATATGCAGGTACTAGACAACTGTAGCAAAATTGAGATCAGTTCTAAACTGGTGCTCTCAAGATGCTCTACAGCAGCATGATTGGTAGTCAAGAAAGCTGGGAGATGGAATCCAAGAGATCTAGCAGGAATCTAGCAGGGGAAGTCTTGCAAATGTTCATCAATGTTATATTGCTAAATAAAGTTGGCAGGAATTATCAGCAGCACCTTGTCCCTTAAAAATGGTTTTGAAAATTGCCTCCACAAGAATATTTTTAGTTGTCAAAATCCATATCAGGCTTGACAGCGCGAATTATTATATGAACATTTCTTTTAATTTTAGATTATGTAAGAAGGTTTTGTGAGGCTCAATGTGTGAGGTCCAAGGCGATATTCTTAAGTGGGTGTATTTTGTTTGACATAATGGCTTGTTTTAAAGGGCCTCAAGAAAAAGAAAACAATCTGCATTTATTGCTTAGCAAGTATTCACAGGAGGTATGCAAGATAAACATACACACACACACACACACACAAAATATAAACAAATACATCCAGAAAAATTGTGCTTGGAATAGTGACAGTTCAATCATATCTTCTCAGGAATAAACCTAATTATAAACTTTGAAGTTTTCCCTTCAGTCAATTGTGACTTAAGTCTTAAGTCCCATCTAAACTGCTATATAATGCCATTTGAAACTGAATTGTATGGTCAATGTAGACTTGGGCTGCATCTGCACTGCCAGAAAAGGCAGTGTAGGAAATGCATTAGGCTGGGGCATCCAAATGACACACCCAGACTAATGTGTTTAACTTGAGTTTTAAAAAGACTATGAAAGGTGCAAATTTTCCAGAAGGATTTGCACCTTTCCCAGTATGATTGCTGGAGACTCATCTTCCTGGATCTCCCTCACTGATGATGAACCTTTGGAGAGGGTAGGCCGCCTCAGCAATGATAAACAGGCTTTGGTGCATTGGGGGGGGGGGGGGGCTTCCAGACAGGGTCCAAAATGTGGGCCCTGTTAGACTTTTACTGGAGACGTCCAAAACATCCCTTTGGTAAAAGAAGATTAATTCAGGACAGAGCAGGTAAACCCTGCTTTTTCCCAAATTAATTTTATACCCCATTAGACCCAGGCCTTCTTGAAAGGTCCGGGTCTAATGGGGTATCAGTCCTGTGGGAACTAACTCCCAGGTCATCCTTGGGTCAGTCCCCACACCCATCCTAGTTCTTTAGGCTTCCAAAAGCCCGTAGAAGTGGGAAGGATGGCCAGCCCCTTCCTTATCCCCCCTATGGATGGGCATAGGGACACCCACCTGGGAAAGCCTGAGTTATGGGGAAGGTGTGGGGATTTATAATAATTTTGCAGCAGGTTTAAGCCCTGTCTTGAAGCACCTAGTTAACGGCATTTCCTAGAAACTTTCACATCGAGGGATCAGTGCGCTTGACTATTGAAATCTTAAGTAGGTATTTATTAAAAAACTTTTGGTAAGATGTAATCATAAAAAATAACTGAAAATGTTGAAGAAAAAGAAAAGTCATGTTTGCATCTCAAGTTCAAAATTAAGCTTTGGTTTTTTGGAATGTGAATGAATTAGCCAGATAATTCCCTCCTTCCACCCAAAGAGTTTAATTGAACCTGCCTATAGACAAGGTATCAGCTCTCAGGTCCTTGTTCTGCTCTGATGACTTGATCTGAAGTTATGTATTACTCTTGCACTCAACTGTGATCAGTGAAAATGTATATTTTGAATGAGAATGGAAGTCAACATACCCTTTTGTATTCTTATCCCCTCCCCCCATCCCCGATCCCTCCCCCTCCCTGTTGTGATGATGTTAAGTCTTATAAATATAAAAGTTGTTAATAAAAATCATTTAAAAAAAACTGTGATCAGTGAGTTATTAATATAGTTACAGAGATACAGCCCCTTGATCCTGGAATCAATTCGCAAGTAACCTACTGAGCACTTTACTGACACATAGTGATAAGTATGGTTTCTCTTATTAACACACATTGTACATGTTAGATGAGAAAAAGTAATTTATCATAAACCAAGTGCTACATAGTCATATGCAAAGATAATTTCCTCTTTTGGAAGTGGCAATTAAGCTGAAATCCCTGCTTACCACTGAAGCTAGCTTTAAGCCAATTACTCCCTCCCTTCTCCATCCTTGATCCAAATCAGTCAAAGCAAGGATTTCTGTTGAAAATGAAAAGACATGTGGAGTCCTTTTGCACAATGCAACTATTGTACAATTAGCCCTCCACATTTACTAGGACACAGAACACCTCTCTATGTCTTCCAGCATAAAAAAGCATGAATCTCTAGGTCCTCCAGCCTGAAAAGTCAAATCCACAAATGTGGAGTTCTCAGGGAAAGAGACTGAGAAAGCACAGATTTCTGGGAAATGTTGTTTGGGAACACAAGGAGTCATATGCCAGACACTTCAAAAAGTCCTGCTCTAAACTACATTTCCTAGAATTCTGCTCAGCATCAGAAAGCCCAAAATCAGGATAAGGGAAGGATAGCAGCAGTGAGCCAGAGTTTCAATAAATAGTTGAATCTGCAAAGAGGAGGACAGGATGATACATCTAGTAAGTTAATCTCTGTGTTGGGCTGGGAAGAAATCCCTAAATGGAAGTTCCATTGGATAATATGAGAGACATTCAATAAGATAGCAATTGTGGCTTCTTCTAAAAAAATTTTTTCAAAGTTTCCTAAACTAGGTAGATGTATGTATATTTCAGAAAGTTGGGGGTGGTAGCATGATCCCCTGTTATCTTGTATCATTGTATAGAAAATTCAAGAAGATAACTCTTGTAGTTTTTTAAAATGTTGTTTATAAAAACTCCATGGATAAGTGGAACATTCTGAAACTTGATGGGTTAACAGTGGTAAATGTGCCCTACCACTGTAGCAAGCTTCATTCCAATGAGGTAAAATGAGGGAGAAAGGTTTCCCTACTTGCACAATTACTATAACAGAAAAGGTAACACAATTTTGTTCTGGGACCTGATTCAGGATGTGGGGTGATTTCCAGGTCATTCTACGTTAATGGATGGAGGGTGGAAGATAAAATAAATGAAAGGGAGCAGTAAATAAAAAAACATAAGCCAGTGGACCATATTATGTTTCATCATTAAAAGTGAGAAATCTGACTGTGGTGTAAACAACTCTGTTGCAGATTTCTTTGTCTCAGTGAGATGGAAAAGATTAACTATCATTTCACACATTTAAATGCAAACTTGGTATACTTAAGTGGGGAGAATGTGAAATTCTCTACTCAGACAAGTATAGTTTTAAAACACGAAGAACAATTCTTCCAATTTGTGTAGAAATATATGAGAATAGAACCAGAACTCTAAATTACTCTAACTTGATTAATGATGGGGTGGTTCTTCTTTCTTAATATTTAGGAAAATCTAAATGGGACATGTTGCATAATTATGACAAAATAATACTGCACTAAGAGGTTGTGTAAGAAAAAATGGCAATTTATAAATATAGCTTCAACATCGCCGATGGCAACTGGGAATTTAATCCTGCTGACAATCAGGCCAGTATTACCACAATAGAAAGCCCAGCTTTATCTGCATTAGAGGGAATCTGTAGAAAGAAGAGGCTTCCTGGTGCATGCCAGGTAAATCAGGGGAAATTTCTGTTGTGGAATAGGAGAAAATGCTGGTCAAAAGATAACCATGGCCTGATTTGCAAAACAAACCTGAGAAACATGCATCTTAAAGGCAACTCTGGAAAGTGAGAGACAGAAAATAAAAAAATTCTGTCAATCCTGTAGTTGGGTGGACACAATAAACAAGTATGGAATAGGTATAACATGTGTTATTCCTTTACACAAATCTAACATCACATTAGCAAAGTGAAAACATGGACTAGTACAGTTGCACTAGATTGCATGTTTGTACATGGGATTATGCAAACCAGTCCCAAAAGCTGTTTCACTATTGGTCATGCAAAAGATTGTTGCTATACACTTAATGTCATTTTCCTACCTAGGAGTGAATTCTTAGTGCAAAAAGTAAGTAGCCAGTTAGTACTGTACATACAAATTGACATTATTATTATTAGTAGTAGTATTAGCATTATTATTATTATTATAAGTGTTAGCAAGCAATTTAAAATATACAAATATGCAAACATTAAAGCAGAATTTAGCAATATGAGTAGAGGGAGGCAAGCTGAAGTTTTACTAACTCCACAAGATCTTAATGGTCCACCAAACTGGCCCCCTGTCTCAACGTCTGAAATCGGCAGACTCATTTCCAAACTCAAAACAGGCAAAGCCCCAGGAAGTGATCATGTGCCCTCTGAACTGCTGAAAGCAAACTCTGAGTGGTGGGCACCGGTGCCAGCAGTCTTGTTTACATGCATTGACCCCCAACTCGATGATCGTCACCTCCTCCCAGTCCTCGGGCTGAGAGTCTGCAGCCCCCTCAGACCAGGAGGGAAAGAGGTTCGACACGGTCGGCCGAAAGATTTACAAAGCCGGACTCTTGCTGACCAAAATGGCCAACTACGGGGCGTGCATGGGAGCTTATCACCAGATCCTGTGGGAAAGGGCTCAACCCTTTTTCCAGGATCTCTCCCAGGAACAGCAGACTGCACTTCTTTCCATCTCTCAAGAGGCGCAGTCGTTGGCACACCACCAAATCCTGATGGCCCGCCATACGGGGGACACCTCAGGAAAGCTGCTGGCCCACGGTGTCGCCATCCGGAGGCACGCGTGGTTGAAGTCTTGTGGTCTTTCTTCAAACTCTAAGAAGACCATCGAGGATCTACCGTTCGATGCCCAGGGACTGTTCTTTGCGGGCACGGACGACAAACTGAAGGCCACTCACGACTTCAGAGTCCTGACGGCCAAACTGGACCGGCCCCAGCCACAGCCAAAGCCCAGGTACTACCAACAGGCGAAGTTTCAGCCCAGGACACAGTACCGCCAAGCCCCACGGCCATACTCGGCCCCTCAGCAGCAGCAACAACAGCAGCCGAGGCAACAGCAGCAACAGCAGGCCAATCGACCCCGTCAGGGTAACAAGTCAAGGCCTCGCCACAACGGCAATGGACAATCCAACCGCCGCGTTTGACGGGGCGACGGACGACACCGCCTCCTCGCTAGGAACCGCTGCCACCACCATGCCTCCCCCCAGCCCTCGACCTCCACCATCTCATCCGCCATTCGGAGACCGCCTGGCCCGCTACATCGATGCCTGGCGACGCATCACCTCAGATGCATGGGTTCTCCGGATTGTCGAAGACGGCTATGCCTTGGAATTCGACGAGCTTCCACCAACGGGGTTCATCGTCGAGACGGAGCCGTCCAGGGTGATCTTGGAGGAGGTCGACAACTTGCTTCAAAAGGGAGCAATTTCACAGCTCCCCCAGAGCAAGGAAAGAGGGGCATTCTTCTCACGGTACTTCACCGTGCCGAAGCCAGACGGTTCCCTGCGACCCATCCTGGACCTCAGAGACTTAAATGCGTATGTTTCGCCGAGGAAATTCACGATGGTGTCAGTGTCGTCCATTCTCCCACTTCTCCGGTCAGGCGACCACTTCGCCTCGATCAACCTTCGGGACGCATATTTCTACGTCTCGATCCGGCCTGCTCATCGACGCTTCCTGGCCTTCAAGGTAGCGGGAAGTACATACCAGTTCAACGTCCTTCCGTTCGGCCTCGGGACAGCACCTCGGACATTCTCCAAGTGCATGTCGGTCGTGGCTGCGCACTTGAGGAGGCAGAAAATCCGGGTTTTCCCATACTTGGACGACTGGCTGCTGGCGGCTCAGTCTCCGGAACTCCTGCAGCAACAGGTCTCAGCGACCCTGCGGCTACTCTCTTCATTAGGCCTACGCCTCAACGAAGAGAAGTCCCAACTGGTCCCGGCGAGGACCATCAAGTTCATCGGGACAATATTCGACTCCGTCGATCAGCTCGCCTATCTGCCAGAGAGCAGATTTCAGGCACTTCGGAGCGAAGTAAACAACTGCACCAGGCCCTGCATCACTGCGAAGCAGATCCAGGTTACCCTGGGCCACATGGCCTCCACGGTGGCGGTGACCCCCCTAGCACGACTGCGCTTCAGGCCACTACAACGCTGGTTCCTCGACCATTTCGACCCGGTCACGGAACACCACTCGAAGAAGCTTTCCCTCCCGAAGCCGGTCAAGGACTCCCTTCGGCGGTGGACTTCCAAGATCAACGTGTGCAAGGGAGTACCCTTCCACTCGGTGAACCCGTCCTTCACAGTGACAACCGATGCGTCACTGCTAGCGTGGGGAGGTCACGCAGGCGCCCTGTCGATCAACGGACAATGGTTGACGGTGGAGAGGCTCCATCACATCAACTACCTGGAGCTCCTGGCCATAGCCAAGACTCTTCGGGCCTTCGCCCCCCTCATCAGGGGACACGTAGTACTGGTCAGGACAGACAATATAGTGGCCATGTACTACGTCAACAAGCAGGGCGGAACAGGCTCGAGGAAACTCTTGGCCCTGGCCCAGAGCCTGTGGGAGTGGTGCGTCCTTCATCAAGTGACCCCCAGGGCCATTCATCTCCCGGGAGTCGAGAACGTGGAGGCGGACTCCCTCAGCAGAACCGGCTGGTCGTCCCACGAATGGATGCTGCATCCGGACGAGCTCCACCGTGTCTTCCAACGGTGGGGATTCCCAGACGCAGATCTCTTCGCATCGCCGGAAAACAGCCAACTGCCAGTTTTCGGTGCCAGGCTTGCCCCGGATGCACGCCGGGGTTGCCTCGGGGACGCACTCCTGCTCGACTGGACGACGGGTTTCTTCTACCTCTTCCCGCCATTCCCGCTTCTTCTCCGAATTATCGAGAAGATCCAGCTCTCGGGGACCGATTGCATCCTCATCGCTCCTTACTGGCCGAGACAGGTCTGGTTCCCGACCCTGCTCCACCTGGCAGGCCAGGACCACATGCCTCTCCCTCACCGGCCAGATCTCCTGACCCGGGAGAAGGGGATGCTCCTCCATCCGGACCTTCCATCCTTGCACTTGACTGCATGGAGGATCCACCGCGCCAGACGCGTCTCTCGGCAGTAGCAGCGATCTTGGCAGCAGCCCACAAGCCGGCCACGTCGAAGGCGTATTCGGCTTGCATCGCCGCTACGCGGTTCCAGGCTTCTCGATCCGCCACCGGCTTCCCACTGTCGGTCCCGGCGGTCCTGGATTTCCTGGCGGAGTTGGTCGACAGGGGTCTGTCCATGTCCTTGGTGAAGACCCACTTGGCGGCCCTCACCTGGCAGAACCAGCAGAGGGATGGTCCCTCGCTGTTCCAGTACCCGATGGTGAAGAGGTTCCTGAGGGGTGTCAACAACACCCGCCCCCCGGTGCACCCACCTACACCGGGTTGGAACCTCGACCTGGTGCTGTCCTGCCTGACATCCCCGCCGTTTGAGCCGTTGTCATCCATCGACCTGCGGCTCCTCTCCTGGAAGGTGGCCTTCCTGGTCGCCATTGCTTCGGCGCATAGGCCTTCCGAACTGGCGGCGCTCCATGTCGACGAGCCCTACTTGCTCTTTTTGGCAGACAGGGCCATCTTACGGAAGGACATCACCTTTCTGCGTAAGGTGGTGTCCCCGTTCCACGTAAACACCGACATTGTGCTCCCGGACATGGGGCCTTCCCAATCCGGGGACAAGGACCCGACACTCAGAGCCCTCGACGTCAGGAGAGCCCTCTGGGTCTACAAGGACCGATCGGCGGACTACCGTCGGTCAACTAGACTCTTTGTTTCTTACGCCACCGACAAGCTGGGCTTGCCGGTGTCGTCACAAAGACTCTCTAATTGGGTGGCATCCTTGGTTGAACTGTGCTATCAGATAGCACGTCAGCCGTGTCCCCCTAGGGTCAAGGGTCGCTCGACTAGGGCAGTAGCCATGTCGACCGCTTTTCTCAAGGATCCCTTGGACCAAATTTGTAGGGCGGCCATCTGGGCCAACCCCTCCACCTTCACATCACACTACCGGGTAGACACCCTATTTGGAAGGGAGGCGGCTTTTGGTCGGTCAATTCTTAACCCCAAGGGCCCCCGGGGCGGTGCCGAGTAGGCAACCCTGTCTCTCCCCTCTATGCACAGTTCGGTCGACACTTACGGTCGTTCGAACTCTTCCCCTTCGGTTGCACTAGCTAACGTTCAAGTGTGTGCCGTGCCCCTGGTAGGGGCACAGTCTACCGGTTAAAGCGTGCTTTACCCACTCACGGGTTCAAGATGCACCAGTTGTGCACTTATGTTCTCAGTTGTGCCTGTTGCACCCACTGTTATGAGGCCTGTGAGCCTGACATGAATGGTGCTTGTTGCACTTATGCCGTGAGGCCTGTGTGCCTGACATGAATGGTGCTTGTTGCACTTATGCTGTGAGGCCTGTGTGCCTGACATGAATGGTGCTTGTTGCACTGTGTTTACAAGTGGGAGCATGCCTTCCACTCATATTTATATGATTGATGTGTTATTTATTCATATTGTTGGTTGTAATAAACCTGTTCATTTGTTCAAAATTTGGCTGGTTTGTTCCCACCTCCTTTACCTTAGCTCGGTAAATCTTCATAAGTGTGCATTCACAGAGCTCTCGAAGAAGAATGGTAGGTTACATACCTGTGACCATCTTTCTTCGAGTGAAGCTCTGTGAATCCACACGAACCCGCCCGGCCGTCCCCTCTATCTCAAACCATCCTTTCCTAGTTGCTATTGTGGCGTAGGAATGGGGTGGGCGCGCATGGAGGCGCCTTTTATGCCCTCCGGGCCGGCTGGGCGGAGCTACCGCCAAAACTTTTCAAACTGGGAAAGTTTCCGTTGGAAGCCCGCGCTGGCGCGCAAACTTCATAAGTGTGGATTCACAGAGCTTCACTCGAAGAAAGATGGTCACAGGTATGTAACCTACCAATATCCACCTAACAGATAACACAGAAGAGGGGGACTCGCACTACCGGATTTCCCGCTATACTATGAGGCAGCCGCCCTGACATGGGTACGGGACTGGGCAACACTGAAAAAGAAGAAGCTCCTGGCACTGGAAGGAGAGGGCCTTTACAGAGGGTGGCATAGCTACCTGTGGAGAGACAAGGCGAAAGTGGAGAAAAATTTCAACAACCACTTTGTAAGATCTGCGCTTCTCAAGACATGGATTAGGTATAAAAACTTCTTCTACACGAAAACTCCAACATGGTTCTCCCCAAACGAAGCTGACCAGAAAAGAGAAATACCATATGAAAGATGGCTCCAATATGATTCCCTTCTCAAGATTGACAAACAGGAGATAAATTTAAAAACAATGGAGGAAGTTCAAAAAATAGAACCCAAATTGACGTGGTTTCAATATTGGCAGATTCTCGAAAATTTCAAAATAGATTTTAAAAAAGGGGCTTCGAATCGAAGGAGACTTTTCGGGATAAAATAATGAAAACGGAGAAGAAAATAATCGGGAAAATTTACCAGCAACTACTCCTGTGGGCCACGGAGGGGGAACAAGTGAAGGAAGTTATGATAAAATGGACAAGGATGGTGGGGCGTACTATCGACATGGCGCAGTGGGAGTCAGTATGGACTAGGAAACTGAAGTATGCCTACGCGACCGAAATAAAGGAGAACTGGATTAAGATGTTTTTCCAGTGGTATCTTACGCCTGAGAAACTAGCTAAATACAGTAATGGGAAAACTAGCGAGAAATGCTGGAAGTGTGGTAAACACATAGGAATGTTTTTCCACCTTTGGTGGGAATGCAAAGTTGTTAAAAAATTCTGGTGGGGCATATACCACAAACTGAAAGAAATTCTCAAACTAAACTTTGAATTTAGACCGGAATATTTCCTGCTGGGGATCTGTGACTTTCAAATAGAGACTAATGACGATAAAATCTTTTTTTATTTGACTACGGCCGCAAGAATATGTATAGCCCGGCAGTGGAAAAGCAAAGAGGCAATTAAGTTTAATGATTGGATGTTAAAATCTCTAGATATGATGAATATGGATTTGTTAACCCAAAGAGTTGCACGAAATAGGAACCCAGTGAGAAATACTAACTGGGAGAAATTCGTCGAATTTATTAGAAAAAAATAAATATAAATATCTGTAAATTCAATTTAGAGGGAAACAAATTTACTCTTTAAAGGATAATAAAGGATAATCGATACATATATATAAATGAGTTGAGAAAGAATCCAAAGGACCTGAAGAAGGTACATGGGACAATGTTCTCTAAAGGACAAGCAAGGGTTGCCATAAAGTGTTTAGGGAGTCACGAAACCTGTGTTTGTGGGGGGGGTGAAAGGATGGTGGTGCGGGTGTGGGTGCCATTGTTTGTCATTGTCGTTGTCACTGTTATATGTAGTTGGTCCTTTGTCTCCCCGCCCAGGGTCTCTTCTGTACCCCTGGGGGGGGGAGTATGTATGGGTGCACTGTTTGTCTTTCTTTTATGGTAAATAAAAAGCTTTATAAAAAAATTGTTTAATACCATTTTAACTATCTTATTCAATATTGGGTTTTAAACTTTGTCTGTGTGTACCCTGACGTTTGTACATTTGTACATGTATTTGTGTTTGTACATGTATGTGTACCCTAATGTTTGCACATGCTGATGTTTGTACATTTTTATGCTGGTCATTGACCGTAATAAATCTTGTAAATGTAAAGCAGAATTAAATATAAACAGTATTTTAAAATTCATAGTTAAAATCCATTAAAATATATTCAAAGTAAAAAACTACACACCCTCTGATTTCATCTTAAAAACCTAATGTTTAGATTGAGGTCAGGTTTGGAGCCTTAAAATTCGTAGGGGCACCATTAGTCTCCATTTTTGATCCCAGCTAAAGTTTTTAAGAAGTCTCAGTTTTATAGTTGCTTTTTAAAAAGGTTTCTGTCTATATCCAGTGGCTAGGCATCATTTGAGTAAATTATTGAATCAGTAACAGAATGATAAATCAGCAATTATCCAAATTTCATTCACTAATGAGTCTACTCTACAAGCAACAAGAAATTGGATTTCATCCAAGTTTGCAACCCAAGATGCTGTTGAAATGCAACTTTTATGAGCCTTAGTCATCACAGCCAATGGGGGAAAATGATAGGAGTTGCATTCCAATAACAACTGGAGAACCATATGATTCACACCTCTGTTTTAGGCCAATTTTTGTTTATTTATTTATTTTATTATTTCGATTTGTATACCGTCTTTTCCGACTGGCTCAGGACGGTTTACAGCATATCGAATTACCCGTATTTTTCACTCCATAAGATGCACCGGATGATAAGACGCATCTAGATTTTAGAGGAGGAAAATAGGAAAAAAATTTTTCGCTCCCCCTCTAAAATCTAGGTTAGTCTTATCAGCAGGTGCGTCTTCTCAGAGGGCTTGCTGGTTCGCTCGCCCTCTGCCTCCTTTCCTTCCCCCACCCTTTCCTTGAGAGAAGAAAAGGTGGGGGAAGGAAAAGGAGGCAGAGGGCGGAGCGAACCCGCGTCCGCGTCAGCTCTGACGTGACGCGGTTTGCTCCGCCTCCGCCTCCTTTTGCTTCCTCCGCCCTTTCCTTGAGGACGGGAGAAGCAAAAAGGCGGAGGGAGAGCGTCAGAACCGCCTCCTCCGCCCTCCTTTTGCTTCCCTCCGCCCTTTCCTTGAGGCGGGGAAGCAAAGGAGGAGCTTCGCTCCGCATCCGCCGCTGTGACTTTTTCGCTTCCCTCCGCCTCCTTTTGCTTCCCTTGAGGGCGGGGGAAGCAAAAGGGAGGCGGAGGGAGAGCGAAACCACGTCGCGTCAGCTGTGACGCGCGACGCGGTTCGCTCCGCCCTCTGCCTCCTTTTGCTTCCCTCCGCCCTTTCCTTGAGGGAAGCAAAGGTGGGGAAGCAAAGGAGGCAGATGGCGAGCGAACCAGCGTCCCTCCGCCGCCGCAACGGACCAGAGAAGAGGAGAGGCGGCGACAGGGTGAGTATATCGCCGCCCTCCCTCCCTCTGCTCCAGCGCCCCCTCCCCCGCCTGCATATTCGCACCATAAGACGCGGCTGATTTTTCCTCCCACTTTGGGAGGAAAAAAAGTGCGTCTTATGGTGCGAAAAATACGGTACATCATAAAAAATATCAACAATCCAGGGCATATAAAATAACACAATAAACCAACTTAACAATGTTCTGCCTTGATCAAGGTGGTCACAGATTGAATGCACGCCGAAACAGTGCTGTTTTACAAGCTTTCCGGAAAGCCGGTAGCTCATTTACTGCTCGGACTTCAGGTGGTAAACTGTCTACCGTATCAAAAGCTGCTGTGAGGTCCAATAACACGAGCAGTACTGATCCCCCTTGTTCCAATTGGCAGCAGAGCTGGTCTGCAATGGCGACCAGCACAGTCTCTGTTCCCTGCCCAATATGAAACCCGGACTGGAAGGGATCTAATCCGGCTGTGTCATTTAGGAACTGCTCCAGTTGGTCTGCTACTGCCCTCTCAATCACCTAGCCCAGGAACGGTAAATTTGACACTGGGCGGTAACTGAAGGGAACCGTACGATCTAATTCCAGTTTTTTCAGTAATGGACTCACCATTGCCTCTTTCAATCCCTCTGGGAACACTCCTTGCTCAAGGGAGCAGTTAACTATCTCCAACAGGGGGCCACGTAACCCTTCCCAGCACGATTTAACTAGCCAGGAAGGGCACGGGTCAAAGGAGCAAGTGGTTGGTCTAGCTGCAGTCAAGATCCTATTGACAGCCTCTACATCCAGTTGATGCAACCAGTTGAGAATGGGCCCACCAAGAGGCAACGGAGTCTCAAGTTCATTTACTGTATCAATTGTGGCCGGGAGATCCCGGCGGAGCAGCGAAATCTTGTCTGCAAAAAAGCTCTGAAAAGTCTCAGCTGAAGGGGCCAAATCATTTCCATTTGGGACAGTAGGAACCGTTGTCAAGGACCGAATAATGTTAAACAATTTAGCTGGGTGTGAGCTAGCAGACTCTATCAGGGAGGCATAGTACATTTTTTAGCCTCCTTGATAGCATTCTCATAGGTTTCTTTAAATAGCCTATAAGTAGATTTCGTCGCTTCGTCACGGATCTCTTGCCGTCTCTTTTCCCTCTAGTCATCTCTTTTCCTGCTTCATCACCCGCAATTCCTCAGTAAACCAAGGGGAGCAATTTTTGCCGGTTTGGAGAGGGCGTCTAGGAGCAATCTCATCTAGTGCTCTGGATAGCCCGGAGTTCCAAGTCTCCACCAGCAGGTCGACTGAGTCGCTGACAGGATCCAAGTCCCTCAGAGCATTCAGGAACCGCACCAGTTCCATAAGTCTCCTTGGGCAAACCCAAATTGGTTTGGCGCCCTTACAGAGAGGAGTGGCAAGCTCCAACCGGATTCCCAGGACACAGTGGTCCGACCATGGCACCTCTATACAAAAGAATTGGGTCACTTGGATGCCAGAACAGAAGACCAAATCCAGGGTGTGAGCTGCCGAATGAGTGGGCCCAGTATTACAAAGTGAGAGTCCTTGGAACGCTTCAGTATTTTTCTGTAGCACAGCAGTTCTCGTTTGTGCCTGGGGGCCAGGGAACAGCACCGGGGGTTCCATTAGCATTAGGGCCAGCACCGGCAGAGATAGATTCTGAAGAGGATTTGGAAGGGTTACCTGAAGGAGCGTTTCCCATCACCGGGCCTCTTTCACCCACGGAAAGCTTGGCTTGGGATGAAAGTTGGCTTGACCCCCATGCAGACATAGATGATAACCAGGTGCAAATGGAAAGCAGTAATAGCGAAAGTTATGAGCACCCGGGTGGGAGAGGCTCGCAGGAGTTGCTGAGTGAAAACACGGAAGAAAGCGGCTGGGAAGATTCTAGGGAGGAGAGCTCTCATGGAGATAGGGACACAGGTGCTGGGAGACAAGGCCGAACCTTTGATAGGAGAAGTAACATTGAGTCCAGGAGAAGGGGATGGTACCGCAGCCTAGACAGGCCGAGGTCCGTCAGCAAAGATTGGAGACGACGAAGCCTAGAGCGGCGGGGACCTCGGCCGAAGGATTAAGTATAGGATCCGTGGGAACGAATCCCCAGTGCTTCGGCCACGTCTCTTCTGAGTAGACGTGTAGCGAAGTTGGTCTACGGAGCTAAGTTGGCTAGTGGCCACCAAGTCCTGCCTTGCTTTTACCTTGCCTTGTTCCGGAATCCGCATTGCTGCGCGGAGCCCTGCTTAAGCCTTTGGATTACTTCACCAAGTTGTTTTGGACCTTGTTTGCTTCAAGCTTTTGGATTGCATTGCTATTTTTATGGACAATTCACCTTTTGAGCTGTTTTATATTGAATAAAGTAGTTAGCCTTCAGTCCGTCTCTGTGTGTGTGATTAAGGGGCTGGTCAAGTCCGTGCATCGTGACATTTTCCTTAATTTTCAACCAATTCCCATCCCCCCCCCCCTGAATTTTCACTCAAGAGCCTTGCATCTTGGATTATTATTTTTCTCTAATCAAGAGCATGTATTTGGGACCTCTGCTCAGATTATAGACATCTGCATTTTTTTGCCCATCTTAATTATTTGGCAAAACTGTATAGTCAGGAATTTAATTAGTATGGGCCAAGGAAAGTTAGCAGGAGCATGGTATAAATTATAAATGTCTTATTTGTATCTGTTTAGTTATACAAATATTTCATCACCTATAATCACATAAATTGTTGCTATATTTATATTGTATTTTCTCTGCTCTCCAATATTTCACAGATGAAAACTGGGGCACACGTGGCAAAGCAGCATGAGACAGAGAGTGGGGTTACAATGGCAAAATTATTAATGAGGGAGAAGGCAAAGCTAGGAGAGGCTGCAACAGTTTGATCTAACCTTCTGGAAAGACAAGATCCCACCATCTTATTTTCTTTCCCCCTTACTAAGTAAATGAGAGCAAACTAATTTGTAGGCAACTTATGTTTTTCATGTTTTATCTTGTACCAAATTTTGGTTTAAAGAAATACATCTACTTTGTCAACTGAGTTATACCATATAATATTGCTTTTTGCATTTTTTAAAATCAGAAGTCATTAATCAGATTTTTCTAGTTTCTTCTCAATGTTAGGTCTTTGTTAGAGCAAAACCAGCACCTCTTATGAAAGTCAGTTTTCATATTTATGTCAGACCATGTGGCAGCTGGTCGCAGTTCCTTCTGCTCTATTCAGGACCACACAGCACACAGAGAGTTTCCCTGTGAGCCCTGCCTGTTGGGCTAATCAGAGTAGAAGAAACAGCCATGAAATGTCTCATGCAAGCTGTGTCTAATTAATGGGGTGAGCGCCTCCATTACTCAATTGCATCCTGGCTCTAGAGAAAGGTACTTCAGTCTGATGGTCTTGCTGTTGCTTACTATCAGCTTTAGCTTTTGGCTTGGCCTCTCTCTAGCATTAAATCAATTTGATTTTCCTTTATTTTCTGGATTCTTTATTTAGTGGGTCTGGGAGTTGGAAAGTGCAGCTGGGTGGGTGTGTGGTGTTTGTCAGTGTGCTTTTCTTTTAGGGTGACTCAGAGCTTTGAGTCACCCTTTAGCTTCTACTAAAGCCTTTAGCTTTTTCTCTTATCTCTCCTCACTCCTCTCTTTCATAAAGTAGTACTTTAAAAATATTATTAATAATAATAAATATAGGAATTCCAGCAAACAGCAAAACCTCATTCTCAGAAGAAAAAAAATCTACCTACCTAAATTTACCACCAATACCTAATAATTTCTGGAGTGTTTTTCTAATAATGGGACATGCTGCTTGCTTGCTTGCTTGGAGATGGTTGGCTGCTGGCCTCTTCCAACATGTTGTGAGAACAAGAAATGCAAATTGCAAAAGCTTTGGAATAAGTTGCTGTTGTTTTTTATTAGTAAAGAAAGTGTAATAGCGGTCTGTGTGTGGAAGTGCATCTTTGACATTTGGCAGGAAGGAATGGTGCCCTGCTGCTGCTCCTGGAGAAATTACAGGGTGGGGCTAGCAGGAGATACCTTTTGGAAATTTTAAAGATTTTCTTTCTAGAAAGAAAATAAATTATAAAAATCAGGTGATTACATGAATATTATGAAGCTTGGCAGGCCAGCAGTAGTAGATGTCTCCAACAAGTGTGGCCATTTTCATCCCAATAGACCTAAAATGATGGGAAGAGAAGCCGACAAAAACCCCATTGCCACCAATGGCTAGATCAAGTTGCATTTTCTGTCTGCAGACTGAAAAGAGCTATTCAGGCACCCACCCATTTTTAGAGGGACCTGAAAACAAATCCATGATCCCCTCAAAATCCAGAAAGCAGAAACAGCTTGAGGTGCAGTCAAAATGCACAAGCCTACTGGTTTGGTACTGGATTGGAATTAAGATTCAGGATCTGAATCTTCACTTAGGAACTTATCAGAGGCTGCTGAAATTAAGTTTCACAGATCCCATCACATGATGCAGGGCAACCTCCAGTGGCACTCCATGGTGCTCAATTTCAGCAATATAAAGAAATGGGGAGAAACTCTAGTGACTTCCAGTGGCACAAAGCAGAGAAATACAGGGGAAAGATGAATCTGAAGGGAGAAAGGGTGTGGGATGGCAACAGGTGCATCTGAATAGGATGGAACACAATAAGATAGTTCCCTAAGCTGTCCTGCACTGTCCCACACTTTCCCCCGTTTTCCCCTTGTCCATCTGATGAGGTCCTTAATCCTGAAAACCTACTGGATAACCTTGACCAAGTTACACTTTGTCAGTCTCAGGGGAAAACAATGGCTAATCTTCTCTGAATAAGTTGCCTGAGGGTTGTTGTAAGTCAGAAATGACCTTGAAGGCACACAATCACAACACTCTGTTCACCATGCTTGGAGCCTTTGAGACTGTTAAATAAAGAGTAAAGTTAAAATCTCTCTTCAGTCCACTGAATCTTCTTCTTATGCAGGTGAGCTTGGAGAAAAGGCAGGGGAGGCGGGAAGCTGACCACACATAATGGCAAACTACCAAGGCCAACACAGCTAACTTCTTTTTTTAAAGAAATCTTGTTTCACTTGTAATTTAATGAATATTTGCCCTGAGATTAAGCAGGCACAACTGGACTGTTAAATGAAACAAGGGCTGCATTTTTAATTAGTTTAATTATTTGATTTTTTTTAAATGGAAAAAGTAACAGCCTTGAAAATCTTAACACACATTTCCAGCACAGAATGCCATTAAGTTTTACTTGAGTGGTTTGACTGCAATTGAGAGGTTATAAAGTCAAGTCCCACCACCCTTAATAGAATGGGAATTACACATTAGTTCAAGAATTGTTTTTAGGAGGTTAAGGTATCTGTCTAAGGAAGCCAAAGCATACTTGTGAAGAATATATAGAAAGGCAATTAGCAGGAGTAGGAATGAGGTATACAATCTGAATGAACACCTATCTTATTCAAACCATGTTACTTTATAAAATGTATCTCATATTTTTTGGCATTAGGGATTACACTCTGGTAGTGTTGTCATGAGAAACAGTAAACTACCATTCTTTGTTTTAAAATCAAGTTGGTTGAAAAATAAGGCATATTTGCAAAACAGCTCCAATTGTTGGATAGAGTTGAGGTCTGGGGTTCCTTGGTGGACAGGGAGAAGGGCTTGAATTGTGAAAGGTGAAAGAGTAACTGGGGAGTAACATACACAAAGGAATTCTAATTTGTCATTTGAAAAGTGAAACAAACAAGCAGCCAATAGGTACTCTTGCTTTGTAAATTTGTTTCAGACTCATTTGGTATTGTTGTTAGTATTTTACACATAGCTTGGGTCCACAAAGGGAAGATGCATGGATATCATTCCTTAGATATGGTTGGGTCTTATCTCATAAATCCCCAACATTGCACAGATTAAAACCAGGTTATATGTAGCCAAGTAACATCAGATGGTAGAAATGATTGAGGCTAGGCAAGAATATAGTTGTTAGCTTTTGCCCAAACCTACAGAGAAGGGCAAGATTCTGTTCCCTCTTCTCCTCTAACACTGCTGAGTTAACCGAGGGCTCATCTACACTGCCATATAATGCAGTTTGAAACTGCATTATATGATCAGCGTAGACTCATATAATGCAGTTCACTGAAGTTACACAATGATCTATACTTCTTTTGATGCAGCCCAAAGTCCCGTTGGCTTTTTTGTTATTGCATCACATTGTTCACTCATGTTCAACTTCTTGTCCCCTAAGGACCCATTCAAACAGGCCTAAAACATGGGACCCCTTTCAGTTTTACTAGAAGCGTCCAAACAACTCCTCCATAAAAGTGAATTAATGCAGAGTAAACTAGACCTTCCCTGGTTTAAATTGGAATAGCATGTAGCCACCCCCCCCGGGAAAGCCTGGGTTTGGGGGACGACAACACTAAAACCCACACTGACCCCACAGCCTATTTAAATAAGAGGGTCTTTGCTTTCTTGAAGAAGAAGCTCAGAGAGGGGCCAAACTTACCTTCTGGAAGAGAAAATTCCATATCCTGGGGTCAGCTATTGAGGCCTGTTACCTAGAGAAAACCCATCCTTGAGGTCTTAACTACATGTAATTACATATATACAAAATATTGGTTTTCAAAAGGGGTATAGTGTCTAGAGCAAGGGAAGTCACTGAGCTTGGGGGGCTCAGATGAAGCCTGATACACCAGAGGAAACACAGCATCTGGGGCATTTAGAGTGGTGAATTTTCCTTTTTAACTTCTACCCTGTTTTATTTCTGTAAGTATTTCCAATTATCATGGGTACTTTTTTGTCTCCTGTCCACTTTTCTGTAGAGGATCTGAGACATACAAAATTGGCAACCATCTGTTCACCCTGATTTTTAAATCAGGTATGGGAATCGCAGGGCCTTGCAGATGTACATGGATTGCAAATCCCAGCAGCTGTAACCAGCTTAGTTATAAATGCATGACGTGCTGTAAATTTCAACCTAACAACACCTGGAGGTTCAAGTGGTTCTCAAACCTGGTATAAATTATGCATATTTCTATCTCTGGATCACAAAATATTTTCTAGGTAAAAGGGAGTGGAAGATAAAGTTTATTATTATGATAAAACCATTGGTAACTGGAGCTAAGGAGGCTATGGCACAACTTCTAGAACTTTATGTTTCTTGAATGGAGTATAGTGGCACTCCATGTTGGAACAAGCTGTTGCTCTCTGGAAGGCAGTCCACTGAGTTTTACCTTCCAACCCCCGAAATAACGAGACAGACAACAGTAATTGGATTAAATTAGGGCAACTTTTATTTATTTTAAAGTTACCGATTTAAGTTTAACCTCACTAAACTCAGGTGTCAAGGGAACAAGGTGTGGCTAAGCCGAGGTATCGTCCGTGAGTGAACAACCCCTCGGCAACACTGGGAAACTCTCCTGAGTCCCCAGCAACACAAAACTGGGCAACCTTTCAAGGAAAACACAAGAAAACCTCTCTGGAAATACTTAACCGGCTCTCAAAATTTCTGGACCAATGGCATCCCCCTCAGCCTGAACAGACGTCCACCTGAGTGTATTTGTGCACTGGCCCAAACAACTTTGAAGAGTGCATGAGTGAGTATGGGTCTATGGATTACCCTAAACTATTTACGCCACAGATTGGAGACGAATGTCTATTCAGTCTCCATCCCCCACCAAGTCCCTCAACACCACCTAACTGTAATTCGTGAAGATTAACTATTGCAGTGTCAGACAGTGAAAACATTCTGGCTCTCTCCATTTGTCGCACATTACCGCTTCACAGCCACTCGAGGCGCGGTATGAATGCCGACCAAATGAGACGAACCCGTGGCCATGCCTGCCACCATTGACTCGCTTAACAGGCTCTCTCCATTTGTCGCACATCACCGCCACACAGCCACATACGGCGCGGTATGATTGCTGACCAAACGAGACGAGGTGAAGCCATGACCGCCACAGCCTAAACAAATCCCTTATTGCCTGAAGGAACAGGGCCTTACCTTGCAGTAAGCCCACATCATTGCCTCATCAATGGAGAACCAACACGCAGGAGGGGCTCACCCAAATGCAACCAGGGAATCAAAACCCCCCAATGAAGGGCACGTATTCCTTTCCATTGAACTGACAAATTGTAAAAACAAGGTGCTATCCAAAGGAGGTCCTAGCGTCAATCACTCAGCCCAGTGAAAAACAACTGTACCCGCTTATAGGGATCCTCCATCTCTGCACCTTCACCAACATGTCTGAAACGAAAAAAACTGGTTAGATTATCAAACGAATGTATCGCATAAAAACACGGATTTTCATCTACCCATTCCTTTTATGATGTTTATTCGAAGTCCAACTGTGCAGCTGGAAGCTGCCACAATATTGAATGAATGGGTACCAAATTTACGATGCCCCAGCCCACTTAAATTTAGTCAATGGGGCCCCGTTTTAATGACCAAAAAGTTACTGGAGAATTGGGACGCATGACTTAAACTGTGCTAGGGCTAAAACAGGGCACAATTTTGGATTACTACATCTAGCTAACCTAACAATGCTGCCTTTAGCTCGCTGATCTGTCTTGGAAGATAATCAAATTGTCTAACCATCTGACCCATCTGTATATCTGAATTTAACAATGCTTGTTATTATTAAGAAGCAACTACCAAACTACTTCGGAAGGCAGCGACAAATTGCTGTCACGTGGCAGCATGAAAATAAAGGTGTTATGGTAGGACTAGCAAATTCTAGGTCAAGTTTGCTTTAAAATCTTCAACATTGTGTGTGTCGAGGGTTCATGATCATCACAGAATAGGGCCCAATGACGGGGCCAATCCAACATGATCTTGTGGATGGGGAATCATTAGTGATGTCTGGTAAGCCCTGGGCCTTAATCATTAAGCTAACACTCTCAGTTTAAACCTGATGAAGCATGGTGACACTCCATATGAATCCTGAAGCGCTCCAACTGCGTGCAAGATAGTGCACACAGGGTATTATCGAGACCCACAATGTGAAAGGATCAAAGATGAGTAAATTTGCAGCAACAAGATGAAAGTGCTTTATGCACTCATCACCCAGGGTGACTTAACGTTAGTGTGTGATAACATGGACGTTGAGAGATTATCTGATAGGCTGCACACCGAATAGGCAGAGCTCCATGTCCAGAGGAGACCACATGACAATGGGGAACCACTCGAGCAATGCCAGATGGTGGTAATCCCCTGGGTGTGCCATAACAGGGTGGTCCCTGTTCAAGGAACCAGCGGCCCACCAAGTACGCTCTGAACCAACTGAGCCTGGAGCCTATGATGCCACCTGAGGTGCATCCTTAAAATCACTTTCCGCCGTCACAGGATATACTATTAAAGCCAACAGGAAATTCCAACCGATTAAAAAATTAGCCTTCCTGACCTGTGTAACCCTGATGAGGTGACGGGTGATCTCACCCGATAGAGCCTCACACAGAAAATGGATTCGTGTGAGGGTTCCCTAACTTTGCTTCATCTATTGGGACCCCCTGGTCATAGGCTAGGTGATGGAAAGACTTTAGCAGATTTCCACACTCCCAAGACCCCGCAGCCCCGTAAACCGGGGGGGGGGGGGGTCATCGTTGTTCAATCTTCAAACTGAATCAAAAATTGTCAAAACCGCCTCGACCCATCTGCATATCCGAGTATAACGGTGCACGATGGGATTTGTCTATCTTGGGGAAGGAAACTAACTTGCTATCTTGCAGACAGCGAAAAATGCTGTCAACGCAGCAACAAGGAACAACAACTGTTCTTGGCAGGACTGGCAAATTCTGGTCCACATCTGTTTCAAACCGCTTAAAAAACATAGGGTTCCAGGGCTCCCGATCACCATAGGATGGGCCCTGTTGACGGGACCAACCCCACCTGATCCTGGGATGCGGAAAACATTAGTGGTGTCAGGTAAACCCTGAGCCATCAACCAGCTAATGCTGCCAGTGTAGACCTGATGGAGCCTAGTGACAAACCACTCCTAAGGTGATATACACAACTGGACCAGGTGTTCGGAGGTAGTGGACTAACCTCAGGTAAACTGTATTGCTGCCACATTTTGCAACAAAGAAAAAACAGATAAGAAAAGAGAAAGATCCAGAAGTACAAAATTAGAACATATAAAAGTAATCTGATTTTAAAACTGTGACGCAAACACGAGTGAAGGGAGAAAAACCAATCTCCGAAGAGATGGTGAATGTACCACATGCAATGACAAGGGGGGGGGGGGGACTTCTAGGAGTTTCCAGGAGCAACTCTGTAATGAATAACTCTTTCTGTATTATGCTGTGCCAGGCAGCTACTGAGGGTGCAGGATTTCAAAAACTATATACACCTGATTACCAATTCTATAGAACTCATATGTTTTCCATATGTGGTTGTGGTTTCCTAGTGTGGATTGTGAAAAAGCTGACCCACGGTTATTGACAGTGCTGTATTGAGTCATGGCACTTGCAGTAATCTACCAATCCTTTGTTCAACTCCCCTTAAGAAGTACCACAGTCTAATCATCAATGCACATGAAGACGTTTGGGGCCCCAACTCATTTTTTGTTCTCTTGGTAAGTGACTGAGGAAGTGGAGAGTGGATATCTGGTGCCATTCTTCTGGCAGACAAGTCTGTGTCTGCAGACCACAGATTGTTCTGGCCCTTAACATCAACCAATCTCACTAGACAGGTTATTAAACAATAATAATAAAATAAACCTGGTTTGGGTTGCTGTGCTTTTGTCGCTAATCAATCCCCCCAACCCTACCAGAATTCAAATTTGGAGTATTGAGTATTTATTTATTTGTTTGTTTGGACTTATCCGTTGCCACTCCCATCCGGCTCGGGGCGAACTCTGAAAACCATTCCCCCTTCCCTGGAGCAAGATAGCGGGTGAAGGGGATTTCAGGTGGTAATTTGACCAAAGACGAGTATTTTATAAGAAACTTTGATGTAGTCCCAAAAAAATGAATGATAGACATCTCCATCCGGGACCCATCAGTTTCTGCCAGATGTTGCACCCCCCAACGTGATCCCCAACCGTTTTGGCGCCCGACCGACCGTTAATTCATTGAGGCCTGCTAGGCCAAAAGGCAAACCGGGTCAGGGTGTGTTTGCAAAGATTCCCGGTCTTCCTTGTTCAAGGCAAAAAAAGTATTTGTTTTGCCGATGGGGAGATGGTCGACTCCTTCTCCTTCCCCGGTGCCCCGCAATTTGGGAAACATACCATTCTATGGAAAGGCCAAAAAAGGCCAAATGGGACCCGTTTGAGAATTGACTGAGAGGGTCAAGGGGCAAAGGGGAGACCATATAGTTTTAGCTTCAGAAACCATGGGGATCTTCCCAAAAATTTGATTTTTTCCCCAAGCTTAGGGAAACCTGTCCGCCACTGGGCCCGTTTAAAAACTTTTTTGCCGAACTTTGTTTGAAGCTTCGCCAAAAATTACCCCCGGGTTTTAATTTTTTTGGGAAAAAGGTTCTCGCCCCCCCTTGAACAATTGCTGCATTATTGATGTTTACAACATCTTTTTACATACTCAGCCTCTTTTCTAAATCATATTTTAAATAAAGCATTTTAAACGTAAGGTAAGTGATTATGAGGGGGGCCCCCAGGGTCCTTGGGCCACAGATGTTTATCTTCTTTTTGGGTTGATCTTTTTTGACTTCCTTTTTTAACGAAGAAATGTTTCAAAATTTCCTTTACTTGGAGCCATTGTCACAGTTTTTACAATTTCTTAGCAACTTTAAACAGTCCAGGCAGGTAGTTTGGTCCTTGCAGGCCTTTATGGGTTTCCCAAAAATTATTTGTCCATAATCCTTCCATTCTCCCATTCATTCCCACAATCTAAAATTCACATTTGTCAAACTAATTGAATTTCAGATAAATGTTTTTGTGGAGTGGCGATAAATTTCAAATGAAAAAAAGGGCCCTAAAGGTAATGGGATAGTCTGTAGCACTGGCTTTCCTTTTTTGGGGTTTGGGAACTGAGAGAGTTGTTTCACTTTAAATATTTGAAGTGAATTTGATTTGAATTTGGGAAAATGTGATCAAATTAAAGGTTCTTCATTAGCTGTGATGGATTTTTTCGACAGTAAAGAATCACCAAACGCAGGCCGGGATTAATAAGGCCCCCCCAAGATTAGGGGCACCCATGAGGGAAGCAGGTCCAGCCCCCCCAAAAAATTTTAAAAATAAAAAAAATTTTTTAAAGTTTGATGTTCGGGTGTCTGTGTCTATCATAGGCGGGGAGGGGGAGGCAAAAGGTCCCCCCCCGCGTTGTCACACCACGAAAGGGAGGAGGGGCGGCGGACCCTCCGCCCCCTCCGACGTGGCGCCAGGAGGGAGGAGGAGGGGGAGAGAGCCCCGCCCTCCCCCCTTTCCCATCGGCCCTCCTTCGGGAGGGGGAAGGAGCCCCGAAGGGCCCTGCCCCCAATGGCCCCGCCTGAAGCCCCCAAAGGGCCTGGCCTCAAGCGGCCCCGCCCCCCGGAGGGATGACCTGGGGCGCCCAATCGTTGATCCGGGCCCTGAAAACGCTGTAATGGCAATGGCAGGTATGGGGAGAGTTTTAAGATGAACCAATTTCACCTTATTTTAATTATCATGTGCAGTGGTCGTAGGTCAACTAAATCTTGTGCCACATCCAAGGGCTATGACGGGCCGAGCTTTTGGAAGACATTTCCACCAGAAAAGGGGGAGGGAGAGAATCTGAAGGAGAGCTTCGGGGGGAGCCTTTCCTCTGAGGGATCATGCCCAAAGGCTTTGCTCTAGGGAGATTTTGGAGAGGTTACCCAGAGGAGGTTTGGGGTAAGAATACCAAGGTTTTTTTTGCCTTCATTTAGTAAGACTAAGATGCCATTTTGTGTTACTTACAAAGACTATGTAAGTTTTTTATGTTTGGGTTTTTTTAATTGAATTTTATGTTTCATCTTCGCTGAGCAAAGAGTAAAGATTTTTCTGTTGATATTTACCTGGTTTTTCCCCTTTTGGACTTGGGCGCCAGGACGCGGGGTAAAATATGCTGCTATAACCACAGGGATTTTTCTCATTGTTTCCAAATGAATAAGCTGAAACAAATATCTAACAGTATAAATGCTGATTTAGCTAGTGCCCGGACTAAAATGACCCGGGGAGCCCTCAGTTCAAAAGCCATAGGGTTCTTAGTGACAAAAAATGACAATGAGAATAGAAAAGACAGTGTGATGTGCTGCTGAAGAGCATTTTTTTTCCAGGGAGACCACCCAAGGGTCTGCCCCTGTCCTTAAAAGATGCTTTGTAGAATATTCCTCAATAATTGTCTAAAATGTAAATTTCCCGGGTTGTCTAAATCTGTGTTTCCCAACCGATTTCGCACACTAGTTTTCATGAACATCATGTCCCTAGGAAATTGAACCCCGGGAAAGGGGAGGGGTCAGTGTTGAAGTAAAAAAACCCTAAAAACCTACCCCGATAAAGGCACAACATTACAACCCCTTTGTTCATTTGGCTTCCCCCCTCCAGAATCCCTTTCCCCGAGTAGAGACCCCCCTTGCCTCCTGGGGGTTCTGTGGGGTTTGGCCCAGTTTTCATTTGGGGGGTTTAGAAGTTTTATTTAGGGGGAAACCCAAACCCACCAACTAAACTTCCCAAAAGGGGTCTATTTCCCGAACTCCATCTGTGTTCACATTTGGGCAATTTAGTATTCACCCAAATTTGGTCCTGATCCAACACTGTTTTAGTCCACAGTGCCTCTGGGCAAGGTGAACTAAACTCCAAAACCAAGGGGCAATGCCCAAAACTCTTATAGATTTTCGGTTTGGGAGCTGTGTGGGGCTTTGTTCTTTCTGCCTTGGATATCCCTGTTATTCATCAAAACAGGTCCAAATTTACCGAGTGTATAAAAATTTTAAAAAAAATAAACTATAGGAGACTTGGGTTTGAGTGTCATTTTTTTTTTATTTTGGTTGGTGGTGTGCCCCCGGGTTTTGCAATGTATAGAGTGTGCCGAGCCAAAAAAAAGGGGCAACACTGTCTCAACCCTTTGGGAGGGGTGCTTTTAGGTTGAGGGGGCCATATAATTCATAAACTAGAAAGATAGTCTGAGGTGTTGTGATTAAAAGGAGCAAAATTTTCCCAAAAATCCTGACAGTAAAAATTTGGGGAAAACTAAATAAAGAAGAATAAAAAGGGGAGCTTTCAAGAACACGCCTTAATGTCCAAGACCCGTACCCGCCCCCGACCAAAAAGGGAAAAATGAATAAAACAGCTTGACGTAGGCAGGCAGCCAGTCTCCAGGGGTTGTTTCTAAAGATTACGAGCGAGGACAGGGAGCTGCCTTTTAAATTTCCCCGAAACAAGTTTTTAATGCCTATTAAAAAGAAAAAAGCCAAGTTTTTACCAGTTTAAAACTATAATACTGATACCCGATTATAGCCCAGGAAGCCCATGCCTCTCGGCCTGTCGGGAAGGATTTTTGGATTGGAGGAATTTGCCCCTTGGGAAATATACTTTTGCCCCTTTTTTTCCCGCTCTTTCTTGGTGGTTTAATTACGGGTGCATGAAAACAGAAAGGGAGAAAAACATTTTTTACAGTTACAGGAAATTTTGTTGATTTTGAGGTTCACTGACTTTCTTGTGTGTTATCCGGCCATATTTGCCCCATTCATTCCAAGATAAATTATGGTTAAAAATTTTTATGTAGGAGCAGCTGCAGTCCTACCAGATGATAATTTGGTTTGACCCCTTCCCCCGTCTTTAGGCTGGGACGGAACGGTGCTGGTCGCCATCAAAAAGCGCATTACCAACAGGTGGATCCGCTGTGTGAGGACCTCAGCATGTCAAATACTGTCAAAGATTTGACCCCCCGCTTGGGGTGAGGGGCAGCCCCCCCTTGTCCCCCTCTGAACCGCCGGAGTAGGGGGGAGGTTTTCGGGGGCACCCCGGGGGCCGCCTAGGGGACCATCTCCCTTGTTATTTAAACCCCAGTCCCCCACTTGCCTGGTCGGCACGGGGCCTGGGCTGGAGTGTCACCAATGCGCTGATGACACCCAGCCCCCCATTCTGGGATGGAGGGCCGCCCAACTCCGCACCCGATACTTTCCATTGTTGCCTTGAAGCGCACTGAATGGCTGCGAGCCAGTAGGCTGAAGGTGAATCCCCCAAGGGGGGAGATCCGTGGCTGGTGGGTCCGACGGGAGGGATCCAGCTCCCAACCCTGGACGGGGCGCCACTTGCCCGTCTCCATCTGTAAAGTCGGGGGAGTCACCTTGACTTTAGCTGCCATGGAGAAACCACATCTCCATCGTCAGCGGAGGGTTTTCCATCACCCCGGCGGGCAGGGAGGCTGGCTCCCTACCTGTCCCCATGACCTAGCCACAGTGGTCCAAGCCACGGTCATCTCAAGACTGGACTACTGTAATGCCCTCTACATCGGGCCTTCCCTTGTCGGTGATCCAGAAGCTTAAGCTGGTGCAGAGCGCTGCAACCAGGCTGGTGGCAGGCCTCTCCCTCCGCTGCCACATCACGCCTGTCCTGCGCGGACTGCACTGGCTCCCTCAATAGAGCACCGGATCACCTTCAAGGTGCTGGTTTTGACCTTCAAGGCCTTGAATGGTCTGGGGCCAGTGTACTTAAGGGACCGCCTCTCCCAATACAATCCCCCCACCACTGCAATCTGAATTTCAGAACCTCTGCTGGTACCTAGCTGTCAATCCACCCACTCCGTCTACAACGCGGGAGGAGGGCTTCCAGTGCCACTGCGCTGGTCTTGGCGGAATGCCCTTCCTCCACAATCTGAGCACAGACCGACCTGCTAGCCTTCCGCAGGGCTTGTAAGACCCTCCTGTTTGTTCAAGCCTTCAGTCCATAGACATTCTAGGCCATTGACTGTATGCATTGCCACTCTCAAGCCTGGAGAAGCTGCTGGTAGCACGGAAGCCAGAGGGTGGAGCCAGGACATGCCAAGCCCCGCCTCCCCCTCCTCTGGCTTTGGAGCCCCAGCAGCTTCTCCAGGCTTGAGGATGGCAAACAAGCCACTGGTGGCATAGCTAGCACAAGGCTGGCTTGGCCCTGCCCTCCTCAAGCCTGGAGAAGCTGCTGAGTGCTGAAGCCAGAGGGTGGAGCCAGGCCGCGCTAAAGCCCCGCCTTCCCCTCCCCTCTGGCTTGGAGCTCCCAGCAGCTTCTCCAGGCTTGAGGATGGCAGTGCCAAGCCACTGGTGGCATAGCTAGCACAAGGCTGGTTTGGCCCTTTCCCTCCCAAGCCTGGAGAAGCTGCGAGTGCTGAAGCCCGAGGGGCGGAGCCAGGCCGCCAAGCCCTCCCCTCCCCTCTGGCTTGGAAAACTCCCAGCAGCTTCTCCAGGCTTGAGGATGGCAGTGCCAAGCCACTGGTGGCATAGCTGCACAAGGCTGGCTTGCTTCGCCCCCTCAAGCCTGGAGAAGCTGGGAGTGCTGAAGCAGAGGGGCGGAGCCAGTCCGTGCCAAGCCCCGCCCTGTTTCTCCCCCCCCAGCCTTGGGAGGAGGAGGGATTTTTTTACTTGTTTTATTGTGGGAGCCCGAGGTGAAAGTGTCCCCCGTTTTTAAAGAAAAGAGAGAAGGTGGGTGGAGAGGGTGGGAAACAATAAATAAATAACAAACAGTAACTATTCAAAGAAAACAAATTTCAAAATAATATATACCATTAATGAATCCAGCCTATTTTAAGAGAAAAATCACTTCTGTTTTCTACCAGTTTTAAATCCAAAACTTCTTCCCCAAATTTTCTTCCACTTTAATTTATTAAAAGATATTAAAGGACATTACCAAATTGTTATTGCTTAAAAAGGGGGGTGGAAAAGAACACCTACATGAAAAAGTGTGAAAATTTTTCCCCCCTTATTTTTTTCCCCTTTTTGAATAAAGTAAAAAAATGTTAATAATTTTTTTAAAAAGTTATTTTTAAAATTTGGGGTTTCATCCAAAGAAAAGTTTTTAAATATATCCCTTCCAAAAAAAAATTTTTAAGGGAAAAGGGATTAAAAAAATGCAGATTTTTAAACCAAAGGGGAAAAATTAATTAAATTGCTTTTTTATCTAAAAATTTCGAAAAATTAAGGTTAACCCAAAATTTCCCAAAAATTTAAACCCTTAAAAAAAGATTTGGTTTTTAAAGGTTTGTTTTTTAAAACAAAGTAAACAGGCTCAAAAAAATTTTGGGAAAAGAAATAAAAACACCAATTCCTTCTAGAGGGGAAAAAACAGGGGGGTTTTTTTAGGGGGCCCCCCAGGCCATGACCTGGCGGAGTTTTGGGGGGGAAAGGGGGCCCCAAAATTGGGTTTTTAATTTTTTTTTAGTCCAACTTTGGGGCCCCCCTTTTGCCCCTTCCCCCCAAAAAAAGGACCCCAAAACATTTTGGGGAAAATTCCGCCCCCTCCGCCTGACGGGCCCCCCCCCCCCCGGGGTTTGGGGGGGGTGCCGTTTTCCTTTTCCCCGTGAAGGGAGTGGGGACCCCAAAAAGAGGCGGGGGGGAAAAAAACCCCGCCCGACCCCAGGGGGGGGATTTTTCCCTTCCCCCCTCAGGGGCCCTTTCCCCCCTTAAAGGGAAAGGGAAAGGAGTCCCCCGCCCAAGGGGAAAGGGGGAAGGACCGGGGGGGCCCCAAACCCCCCAGGGCACTGACGTTTTTTTTTCCCCCGTGATGGGGGAAAAGGGGGAAGCCAGCTCGCCCAGGGGGGGATTTTTTCGGGCCCCCTTTTCCCCCCCACGCCCCCCCCCTGCAGGGCCCCGCCCCCAAAGGGGGGCCCCCCCCGGGGGGGGGTTTTAGGGTGGGCCCCCGGGGGGCCCCAAAACCTTTTTCCGGGGCCCAAATTTAGCAGGGGGCAAAACCTTGAGTTCTAAAAATC